>JAIUJO010000222.1:157500-167500 GCA_023846275.1 Vanilla planifolia | reverse complement strand
AATTTCTCTTTATTTTCTTGAATTTTATGTCCAAATTTTTAGATGACATGGCACACCACTAGTTTTAATATTTTAAAAAGTTATAAGTTTAATAATTGTTGAATTTTTATTTTTCGGCCAACCATTGTTGATGAAAGGTATAGACATTACTTATTTTTTCCAATTTTTTAGGAATTATTTTTCAAGAATTTCTTCTCATAGCCACTTAAAACACTTGTAATACTATCATAATATAAAATTGTTTGGTATACTTATATTCAAAATTTTTTAACAAAAATTCTCACAAAATACTATAAAACCACTTTAGTCTCAAGATTTTTCATTATAGCATTTGGCGGGTCGTCCCGACCCGACCACTAGCCCTTTCAAGCTTTAGGGATTTAAAAAGAAAACAAAATAAAATTGTTCAATAGACCAAAAGTGGCGAGCGACTCTCGAAGGTAAAGGAAGAAGGCCGCACGGAAAGCCGAACTATAATCCTTATATAGAGCAATGGCAATGTAATTTGGCACGATCAGGCAACTGAGGTTAATGAGGGTGGAAGGACAGGCACGATCTGACAACTTTGGTTAGTCAAGGTAAAATGCTGCAAGTAAACAGTAAAATGACAAACAAGAGCTTCGAATTAAAGGCAGATTTGGAAAACGATGCAAAACCACTGTAGTAAATTTTTAATTCAAATAAGTTCAGGATAAATTATACTAATACATGTAGGACAATCTACACGTGATCCAATGGCCCTGGGCAAGGTCACCTAGATCCAACAACTAGGATTGATCTCTAACGATAAAATCGAGATTCAATCAGAAACATCCATTTCAAGATCCAAATTGAATGGTGACTATTATTTGTCTCTTACCCAAACAACTAGTCAATTTTAGAGCCATTCGGAGTGGATTTAAGCTCTATAAATAGGGAAGGATGACAAACTCAAAAGGTTACCATTACTAAGTTTTCAAAGCTTTCAAATCATAATTTTCAGGTTTTTAAAGTGTATACAGTGTTTCTAAACTCACAAAGTGAAAGTTGCAAGAAGGAACCCAAAATTAGAGGTCTTTCTTCGACTATTTTCAATTTTTATTCCTCCCTCCTTTTGATTTTTCTTTGGAGTTTTTATTGTATTGAGTGTGCCTCATATATCTTTTAAATTATCTTAAGTTTATACTTTCTTAACAATTTTTGTATTTGTTTCCTTGGGGTAATGGAATTCTGGCAACTGTGCAAAAGCCCGAGGTTTGAGTTGAGCCTAGAAAAACTTCAAGTAAGTTTGAGATTAGCTGTAGGGTAAAGTTCCAAGTTTGTTTGAGGTGAGTCATATAAAGACCTCAGTTGTAATCTAGTCACGTTTAGTGGCCTTTTACCAACACCAGTTGGGGTAAACGTAGGCTCGATTTTGACTTGAACCACCTTAAAAATCTTTTGTGTACTATTTTACTACTCTGTTTTATTCTTGCTTTAAAAATTTAATTTTTAATTTAAACAAAAATTATAAAAAAGTTTAAAATTTTATTTACCATAATTCACCCCCTCCCCTCTTGTGGGTTTATTTTAAGCTCAAAGAACTTCAATTGGTATCAGAGCCAGGAATCCCAAATTACGTGAGTAACATCACAAGAGAGATCTACTTGTGCTAAAAGAAGCCTTTCTCAATTTTTTTTTTCTTTTGTGATTTTTTGTTTTATGGCTTCCTCTTTGATTAATGTGAGTGCAACCTTATGTGAAGGATTTTCTTTAAATCGACCTCCCTTGTTTAAAGGAGAATTTTACTTCTATCAGAAAACCAATTTTAGAATTTTATTCAATCTATGGATTTGGAGATATGAGAAGTTATGACTAAGCCTTGTAAACCACTTAGAAGTTCTTCTACTAATGAAGTCAAGCCCTTTAGTGAGCTTAATGTTAAGCACAAAAAATTTGTTCAAATGAATGTGAGGGCCTTGAACTATCTTTATGAGAAGTTATGGCTAAGCCTTTTGAACCTCTTAGAAGTTTTTCTACTAATTAAGTAAAGCCATTTAGTGAGCTTAATGTTGAGTACAAAAAATTGGTTCAATTGAATGTTAAGCCCTTGAACTATCTTCATTGTGGAATTTCTCCTAGTAAAATTCACACAATTTATGAATTTGCATATGGCATTTGAGGTGTCGAAAAAACTCGAAGTAACTTATGAGTGCACCTCATAAGTGAAAGAGACAAAGGTCAACACCCTTACCCACGACTATGAGCTTCTTAGAATGAATCCCGATGAGAGTATTAAAATTATGTTTTTAATATTTAATGACATTACAATAGGCTTGTTAAATCTTGGGAGGACATTCTTAAATGGTGAACTAATAAGGAAAATTTTGAGAATCTTTCCAAAGGAATATGATCCCTTTGCAATGGCTATTAAAGCGACTAAAGGTATTAACAAACTTTCATTGGATGAACTCCTTGGGAAACTTCTTACTTCCAAAATCGATACAAAGAGACTTATAGAGGATGCTTCTACAAGCAAGCTAAAGCATGAAAGAAAGAAGGAAAGAACCCAAGGCCTTCAAAGCCACTAAATATTATTCAGATACCACTTACACCACTTCCACGAATTTGGAGAATGAGGTAAGTTTTCATGTTAACGGTTTAGCAAAAAATTTGGCAAAAATTTTTCTTAATAGGAAATGGAAGAAGAATAGCAACAAGGAGAGAAAGAGGTCACCAACTTGCATTGAGTGTGGTCGAAGTGGTCATCTTAAACCAAAATGTCCAAAACTCAACAACAAGAATATGAAGGAGGAAAAGAAGGAGAAGCAGAAGAACTTGAAGAAAAAGAAAGCTTTCCAAACAACATGGAGTGCTTTCAAAGATTCAGATATTTTAAGCTCAAGAAGAAGAGAAGAGAGAATGATTTGTTTCATGGCAAATGACGCATCTTTAATAACTTCAAGTGACGAAGAAAAAGAAGAAAATGAGGTCAGCTCTTGGACAAGAGATATTCTTGAATGTAACTATATTGAAGTTATCAATAAATTGACTTCTTTAATGAGTGCTCATAAAAAATTAAAAAAGGCTCACAAAGAAAAAGTTGAATTACTTGATTTTGTTATGAAACAAGATGAAAAGAAAAGTATAGAAAATCAACATATATGTGATGAAAAGGGTTCCCTTATCATTGAGAATACTTCTTTAAAGCATGATATTTTTGTTTTGAAAGAAAAAATAAATTTTTTTGAGCATTCTAGAGTAAGAAGAACTTCATATCTTCTTATGCTTCATATGCTTATTATTCTTCACATGTCTTCAATTTTGAAAAACCTAAATACATAAGCATGCCTAGGCCATCAAATATTGTTTGTTTTTATTATTGTAAACCTAAATATACTATGAAAGATTATTTTTATAGAAGAAATTTGTATGCACAAAAAAAAATTTTAGATGGATAGTTAAGAATGAGAATATGCAAGCTCTATTTAGTGCTAACTGAATCTTATTTGGGTTCCTAAGAATAGAACTTAAAAGACTAGAAGAAAATATCTCCAAAATAATTAGAGACATTCAAAGATAAGTCTAAGACATTTAGAAAACTTAAATTGATCATTTAAGTTAGTGGTATGCTTCTAATTTAGATTTTATACCTTATATAGTCAAGACAAAACTTAAGAAAAACAACTTATGAATTGCTTAGGAAGGAAAAATCAAACCATAGTTATTTTCATGTTTTTGGTAGTAAGTGCACTATTCTTAATAATGAAAGAGAAAATTTAGGAAAGTTTGATGAGAAAGCAAGTGTAGGAATTTTTTTAGGGTATCCAACTATTAGAAAAGCATACAGTCTTTAGTCTAGAATCTCATAAGGTACAGAAAACAATATATGTTGTGTTTGATAAGTCTATCCAACTAGTTAGTGAAAAGCATTTAGAAGATAAAATAAAATTAGCAAAGAAACTTAGATTTGAATAAGAATGAAGAAATATTAGAAAAATCTAGAAAATAAAAAAGAAAAACAAAGAAAGTTACCTAGAGGATGGAAATTTACAACCTCACATCCAAAGGATTTGATCATAAGAGATGTGAACCAAGGAGTGAGGACTAGAGCCTCAATTAGAGATATAGATCATAGAGCCTTTGTGTCATTTTTTGAACAGAGTCTATAGAAGAAGCCCTTGGGGATGATTACTGGTTTAAGCCATGAATAAAGAGTTAGACCAATTTGAAAGAAATCATGTTTTATAGTTAGTACCAAGACCTAGTGATCAACAAGTCATTGGTACTAGATGGGTCTATAAAAATAAATTAGATGAAAATGGTGCAATAATTTGGAATATGGATGGACTTGTTGCTAAGGGATATAGTCAGATAGAAGGTATTGATTTTAAGGATTCATTTGCACCTGTAGTTAGGATAGAAGCAATTAGATTGGATCTAGCATATACATGTTATAAGAACTTTAGATTATTTCAAATGGATGTAAAAAGTGCTTTATTAAATGGAATAATAGAAGAGGATGTGTTTGTAGAACAACCCCTAAGTTTTAAGGATCATGCACAAGATAATTATGTCTTTAAGCTTAAGAAAGCTCTTTATGGCCATAAGCTAGATCCACATTAACGATACCATAGGTTAAGTAATTATCTAGTACAAAGTGGCTTTAGAAAGGGTAAATCAGATACTATATTATTTCTAAAGTTATTAGGAGATGACTTATTAATTGTTCAGATATATGTTGATATTATTTTTGGTAGTACAAAAAAAGAAATGTGTAGAGAATTTCGAGATCTTATGTTTAAGGTATTTGAAATGAGCATGATGTGTAAGCTAAACTGTTTCTTAGGATTGCATAAAAGACAACTAAAAGATAATATTTTTTATCTATCAAATAAAATATTGGAAAGAAATGTTTAAAAAATATTGCTTAGAAAATATGAAACTTAGGAAAGTTTCCGTTAACCAATCTATTCACATAGACCAACATGAATAAGAGAAAACCACAGACCAAAAACTTTATAGAGGACTTATAAAATCTTTATTATACCTTACAGTTCGTAGGCCCGCATTTTATTTAGTGTTGGATTATGTGCTAAGTTCCAAGCAAACCAAAAGGAATCTCACTTGAAAGCTATTAAAGTAACCTTCAAATATTTGAAGGAAACCATGTCTCTAGGATTATAGTATCCTCGAAATGACCTTACTTGTGAACTCACTCGAAATAAAGATTCAAATTTTGGAGGTCTTAGAGTGGATTAAAAGAGCACATTAGGGACATATCATTCCTTAGGATATTGTCTTGTTTCATGGTCAAGTAAGAAAAAAAATTGTATAGCCTTCTCAATAATAGAAGCTTAATATGTTGCAACTGGAAGTTGTGTTGCTCAACTACTATGGTTAAGACAACAACTTCAAGACTATAGTTTAGTAGTCACACATATACCTATTAGAATTGATAACACTACTGTATTAGCATTAGCCAAGAATCAAGTTCATCATTTTAGGACTATACACATAGATGTTAGATATCACTTTATTAGAGACCAAGTGGCCAAAAGATTAGTAGAATTAGAGTATGTTCACACTAAGCTTCAATTGGCTGACATTTTTACCAAATTGTTGCCATCAGAGTAATTTTAAATATTGAGGGAACAATTAAGAATTTTAGACATTATTTAGGGTTCACTACCATTTGATAGTGTCAAAGGAGGAGAATATTAAGGAGTTAAGGGCAACATCAAGATAGGGGGATCATGTTAATTCTTAATTTTCTTCTTAAAAATTTATTTCTATTTTCTTTGTCACATTTTTATATTTTAAAAAAAATATTTATGTCTTGCCATCATCGAAAGTGAGAGACTTTTACACCCTTGTGTTTGATGAGTCAAGTATAAATGTCAGTAAATATCTCATATGAGCTTACTTTAAATGTGTTAATATTCAATTAAGTCAAGACATGAAATTTAAATGTCTAAAATAATGGTCTTCAAGGCTCTTGGAGTCATGGAAAGCTTCAAAAAAATTGAAGACATGCACTAAAATTTTTATACTTGAATTTCTCTTTATTTTCTTGAATTTGATATCCAAATTTTGAGATGATGTGGACATTAGTAGTACTACTATTTGAAAAAGTTATAAGTTTAATAATTGTTGAATTTTGATTTTTGGGCCAAGCATTATGGATGAAAAGTATAGACATTGGTATTTAAGTTTTTTTAAATTATTTAGGACCTATTTTTCATGAATAACTTTTCATAATCACTTAGAACACTTTTAAAATGATCATAATATAAAATAATTTTTGTACACTTATATTCAAAATTTTGGCACAAGAATTCTCACAAAATACTATAAAACAACTTTAGTCTCAGGATTATTCATTGTAGCATTGGGCAGGTCGACCTAACCCAACCGCTGGCCCTTCCAGGTTTTAAGGATTTTAAAAACTAAAATAAAAATTGTTCGAAAGACCTAAAGGGGTGAGCGACACCCAAAGGCGAAGGAAGAAGGCTGTAGGGAAAGCCGAGTTAGAATCCTTATTGAGAGCAATAACAATGTAATTTGGCGCAATATAGTGGCTAAGGTTGTTGAAGGAAGAAGTACATGCACGATCTAACGAATTAGGTTAATCAAGGTAAAATGTTGCAAGTAAACAGTAAAATAAAAAGAAAGAGCTTCTTCGAACTGGAGGCAGATTTGTGACAGATGCGAAACCACTACAGTAAATTTTTAATTCAAATAATTTCTGGACACATTATACTAGTACATATAAGACAGCCTATGCATGATCCAATGGCTTAGATCAAGGCTTCCTAGATCCAACGACTGTGATTGATTTCCAAAAATAAAATCAAGACTCAATCAGACACATCCACTTTAAGATCCAAATCGAATGGTGACTGATATGTGCCTATTACCCAAAAGGCTAGCTTATTTTAGAGTTATTAGGAGTGGATTTGAGCTCTATAAATAGGGAAGGTTGAAGAATTAAAAAAGATTACCATTGCTACATTCTCAAATCTTTCAAATCATAATTTTGAGCAATTTCTAGTGTATACGATGCTTACAAACCCACAAAGTGAAAGCTGCAAGAAGGAACTTGAAATTAAAAGTTTTACTTCAAATATTTTCAATTTCTAATCCTCCGACTTTTAGCTGTTTCTTTAAAATTTTTATTGTATTGAGTGTGCCTAATAGTTGTTTTAAATTAGTTTAAGTTTATACCATTTCGAAAATTTTTGTATTAGTTTCCTTGGGGTAAGGGCATGCCGATAATTATGCAAAAGCCCATGTTTTTAGTTGAGCCCGAAAAAAACTCAAATTCAGGATTTATCGCAGGTAAAATCCCAAGTTGATTTGAGGTGCCATACAAAAAACCTTGCTTGTAATTCAGTGATTTTTTGTGGCTTTTTCAGACTCCGGTTGGGCGTCAACATATGCTCGATTTTGAGTCAAACTACCTTAAAAAACTTTTGTGTACTATTTTATTTCTCTTTCATGTTCTTACTTAAAAAATTAAAGTTTTAATTTAAATAGAAAATTAAAAAAAAATTTAAAATTTTATTTACCACAATTCACCCCCCATTCCCCCTCTTGTGGGCTTATTTTAAGCACAAAGAACTTAAACTCTTCTTCTTTTTCTTTTTCTTCCTCTTCATCTTCTTCTTCTTTTTCTTCTTCTAATTCTTATTATTCTCCTTCTTGATCATCATATTCTTCTCCTTCTTCTTGTTGTTCCTATTCTTCTTCTTCTTCTTCTTCTTATTCTTCTTCTTCTGCTTCTCCTTCTTCTCTTACTTCTTCTTCTACTTCTTCTTCTCATTCTTCTTCTCCTTCGTCTTCTTCAAATTCTTCTTCTTCTCCATCTTCTTCCTCTTCTTTTTCTTCCTCATTTATATCATCTACGTCTTCTTCTTCTTCTTCTTCTTCTACTTCTTCTTCTATTTCTTCTTCTCCTTTTCCATCTTCTTCTTTTCCATTTTCTTCTTCTTCTACTTTTAGTTCTTCTTCTACTACTACTACTTCTTCTTCATGTTTTTCTTCTTCTTGTTGTTCTTCTTCTCCATTTTCTTTTTCTTCTTCTTCTTCTTCTTCTTCTTCATCTTCTTCTTAAATTTCTTCTTCATCTTCTTCTTCTTCTTCTTCCTCTTCTTCTACCACTTCTTCTTCCTCTTCTTCTACTTTTTCTTATTCTTCTTCTTCTTCTTCTTCTTCTTCTTCTTCTTATTCTTCTTATTCTTCTTCATTTTCTTCTTCTTCTTCTTCTTCCTCTTCTTCTTCTTCTACTTCACCAACTTTTTTTTCATCCTCTTCTTCTTCCTCTTCTTCTTCTTCCACTACTTCATGCTCCTTGTCCACCTCTTCTTCTTCCTCTTCTTCTTCCTCTTCTTCTTCTACTTTTTCTTCTTCTTCACCTTATTCACCATCTTCTTCTTCTTCAATTTGTTCTTCT
The DNA here is from genome assembly GCA_023846275.1 of Vanilla planifolia. Classification (NCBI taxonomy): domain Eukaryota; kingdom Viridiplantae; phylum Streptophyta; class Magnoliopsida; order Asparagales; family Orchidaceae; genus Vanilla; species Vanilla planifolia. The sequence continues at coordinate 159,087 of JAIUJO010000222.1, read as the reverse complement.
TCTTCTTCTTTTTCTTCGCCTCATTCATCTTCTACTTCTTCTTCTTAGTCTTCTACTTCTTCGTCTTCTACATCTTCATCTTCTACTTTTTGTCCTTCTTCTTCTTCATTCTCCTCTTCTTCTACCTTTCCTTCCTCTTCCACTTCTACATTTTCATCTTCATCTTCTTCTTCTTCTACTTATTCTTCGTCTACTTCTTCTTATTCTTCTTCTTGTTCTTCTTCTTCTTCTTCATTTTCTTCTTCATCATCTACTTTTCCTTTTTTTCTTCTTCTTCTTCGTTTACTTCTTACTAATATTATAATTATTATTATTGTTATTCTTCTTCTTCTCATTCTTCTTCTACTCCTTCTTCTCCTTCATCTTCTTCTCTTTCTTCTAAATCGCCTTCTTGTTCTCCTACACCTTCTTCTTCTTCTTCTTCATATTCTTTTTCTTCTTCTTCATCTTCTTCCTCTTCACCTTTTTCTTCTTCTTCTTCTTCTACATTTTCCACTCCTTATTCTTATTCTCATTCTTATCATCTTCATCTTCTTCTGCTCCTCCTCCTCCTTTGTCCTCTTCTTCTTCTTCTTTTCCCACTTCTTCTTCTTCTTCTTATTATTATTATTATTATTATTCTTGTTCTTCTTCTTTTTTCTTATTTTTCTTCTTCTCCTTCTTCTTCTTCTCGTTCTTCTTCATGTTCTACTTCTTCTTCTTCTTCTTCTTCTTCTTACTAATATTCTTTTTCTTCTACTTCTTCTTCTTCTGCATCATCCTCTTCTTCTTCTACATCTTCTACTTCTTCTACTACTTCTTCTTCTTCTTCATCTTCTACTTTTTCTTCATTTTCTTCTTCTTCTTCTTCTTCTTCTAAATCTTTTTCTTCTTCTTCTCCTCCTTCCTCTTCTTCTTACTATTCTTCTTCCTTTTCTTCTACATCTTCATTTTCTTTCTCTTTTTTTCTTCTCCTTCCTATTCTTATTCTTCGTCTTATTTTTCTTCTTCTTCTTCTTCTTCATTTTGGTCTTCTACTTCTTCTTCTTCTTCTTTTATTTTTTCCTTTATCTTCTTCATCTTTAATCTTCATCACCTACTTCTTCTTCTCAACCTTCTTCTTCTTCTTCTTCCTCCTCTTCTTCTCCTTGCTCTTCTTCTTCTTCATCATCATCATCATCTTCTTCTTCTTCTTCTTCTTATTTACACTCTTCTTTTCTTTCTTGTTCTTCTTCTTATTATTTTTTTATTCTAATTCTTATTCTTATTCTTCGTCTTCTTCTTACTTATTTTTGTTTTTATTCTTATTCTTCCTCTTCTACTCGTTCACCATCTTCTTCTCCTCCTCCTTGTTCTTGTTCTTCTTCTTCTTCTTCCTCTTCCTCTTCTTCTTCTCGTCCTCCTTCTTCATCATCTTATCCATCTTCTCCTTATTCTTCTCCTATGGCTTCTTCTTCACCATCTTCTTTTCCCACTTCTTCTTCTTCTTCATCTTCTTCTTCTTCTCCATCATCTTCTTCTTCTATATCTTCTTCTTCATCATTTACTTCTTCTTCTTCTTCTTCTTCTTCTTCTTCTTCTTCTCCTTCTCCTCCATCATTTTCTTCT
>JAIUJO010000222.1:137500-140000 GCA_023846275.1 Vanilla planifolia | reverse complement strand
TTCTTCTTCTTCTTCTTCATCTTCTTCCTCTACTTCTTATTCTTCTTCTTCTTCCCCTCTGACTCCACCTCCTCGTTCGCCTCCTTTTTCTTTTTCTTCTTCTTCTTCTTCTTCTTCTTTTTCCGCTTCTTTCACATCATTTTCTTCTTCTTCTTTTTCTTTTTCTTCTTCTTGTTCGTCTTCATCTCCTTTTAATTATTATTATTATTATTATTATTATTATTATTATTATTCATCTTCTACCCCTATTTCTTCTTCTACTTTTTTTGCTTCTTATTCTTCTTCTACTTTTACTTCTACATCTTCTTCTTCTTCTTCTTAATTTTCTTTTTCTTTGCACTTCTGCTTCTTCTTCTTTGCCTTCTTCTTCTTCTTCTTCTTCTTCTTCTGCTTCTTGATTTACTTCTTCTTCCTCTTCTTCTTTATATTCTTCTTTTTCTTCTTCTCCTTTTTCTTCTTCTTCTTCACCTTCATCTTCATCTTCTTCTGCTTCTTCATCTTCTTCTTCTCCTCCTCCTCCTCCTCCACCTTCTTCTACATCTTCCTCTCTTCTTATTCTTCTTCTTCTTCTACGACTTCTTCTTCATCATCATCTTCTTTGTCTTCTTCTTCTTCTTCTTCTTCCACTTCTTCTACTTCATAATCATCATCTTCTTCTTCTTCTTCTTCTTCTTCTTCAACTCCTTCATCTTCTTCTTCCCCTCCCACTTCTCTTTCTTCTTCTTCTTTTTCTTCTTCTTGTTCTTCTTCTCTTTCTTCCTTTACTTCTACTTCTTATTCTTCTTGTTCTTTTTCTATTTATTCTTCTTCTTCTTCTTCTTCTTCTTCTTCATCGTATTCTTCTTCTTCTTCGTTTTCTTCTTTTCTTTGTATTCTTCTTTTTCTTCTTCTTCTTATTATTATTATTATTATTATTATTCTCCTTCTTCTTCTTCTTCTTCTTCTTCTTCTTATTCTTCTTCTTCTTCTACTTCTTCTTCTTCTTCTTCTTCTCCATCATCATCATCTCTTCTTCTTCGTCTCCATCTTCTTCTTCTTTTCCTTCTTCTTCTCCTTGTTCTTCTTCTTCGTCTTCTTCTAATTCTTCTTCTTCTTCCTCTTCTTCTTCAACTTCTTCTTCTTCTTCATTTTCTTTTTCTTCTTCTTCTTCTTCTTCTTCTTCTTCTTCTTCTTCTTCTTCTTCTTCTTCCACTTCTTCTTCTTCTTCTTCTTCTTCTTCTTCTTGCTTTACTTCTTCTTCTTCTTCTTCTTCTTTTTCATATTCTTCTTATTTTTCTTCTTCTTGTTCTTCTTCTTCTTCTTCTTCCTCTCCATCTTTCACTTCTTCTTCTCCTTCTTCTTCTTCTTCTTTTTCTTCTTCTCCTTCTTCTCCTTCTTCTTCTTTGTCTTCATCTTTTTCTTCGTCTTCTTCCTCTAATTCTTCTTCTTCTTCTTTTTCTTCTTCTTTTTCTTTTTCTTGTTTCTATTCTTCTTCTTCTTCTTCTTCATCATCTTTTTCTTCTTCTTCTCCTTATTCTTCTTTTACTTCTTCTTCTCCTCCTTCTTCATCTTCTTCTTTTTCATTTTCTTCTACTTTTTCTTCTTCTTCTTCTCCTCCTTATTCTTCTTCTTCTTCTTCTTCTTCTTCTACTACTACTACTTCTTCTTCTTCCTCTACTACTACTACTGCTTCTTCTTCTTCTTCTTCTTCCACTTATTCTTCTTGTTTTTCTTCTTCTTCTTCTTCTTCTTCTTCTTCTTCTTCTTCTTCTTCTACGTCTTCTTCTTCGTCTTCTTTCTTCTTCTTCTTCTTCGACATCTTCTTTTTCTTCTTCTTCTTCTCCTCCTCCTTTTTCTTCTTCTTCTACTACTTTTTCTTCTTCTTCTTATCCTTCTTCTTCTTCCTCTTCTTCTTCTCCATCTTCTTCTTCTACTTCTTCTTCTTCTTGTCCTTCTCCTTCCTCTTCTTCTTCTTCTTCCACTTCTTCTTCATCATTTTCTTCTTCATGTTCTTCTTCATGTTCTTCTTTTTCTTTTTCTTTTTCTTCTCCTTCTTCTTCTTCTTCTTCTTCAGCTTCTTCTTCTTCTTCTTCTTCTTAAATTTCTCCTTCTTCTTCTTCATCATCTACTTGTTTTTGTTCTTCTTCTACTTCTTCATCTTCTTTCTTCTTCTTCTTCTTCTTCATTTTCTTCTTCTTCTTTTTCTTCTTCTTCTTCTCCTCCTCCTCCTTTTTCTTCTTCTTCTACTTCTTCTTCTTCTTCTTCTCCGCCTTCTTCTTCTTCTTCTTCCTCTTCTTGTTCTTCTTCTTCTTCCTCCTCTTATTTTTCTTCTTCTTCTTCCTCTTATTTTTCTTCTTCTTCTTCTCCTTCTTCTTCTTATTCATCTACATCTTCTACTTCTTCTTCATCTTCTTCCTCTACTTCTTTTTATTCTTTTTCTTCTTCCCCTCGTCCACACCCTCCTCCTCTGCCTCCTACCTCTTCTTGTTCTTCTTCTTCATCGTCTTATTTTTATTCTTCT
>JAIUJO010000222.1:122500-127500 GCA_023846275.1 Vanilla planifolia | reverse complement strand
TCTTTCTTCTTGTTCTTCTTCTTTTTCTTCTTCCTCTACTTCTTCTTATTCTTCTTTTTCTTTGTCTTATTTTTTTTCTTCTTCTTCTTCTTCATCATTTTATTTTTCTTCTTCTTCTTCTTCTTCTTCATCTTCTTTTTCTTCTTCTTCTTCTTCTTGATCTTCTTCTTCTTCTTCTTCTTCTTCTTCTTCTTCTACTTCTTCCTCTTCTCCTTCTTCTTCTTCTTCTTCTTGTTCTTCATATTTTTCTCTTTCTTCTTCCTCGTCTTCTTCTTCTTCTCCTTCTTCTAGTTCTTCGTCTTGTTCTTCTTCTACAACTTCTTATTCTTCTTCTTCTTTGCATCTTCTTCTTCTTCCTCTTCTTCTTCTTCTTCTTCCTCAGCTTCTTCTTCCTCTTCTTCTTCTTATTATTCTTCTTCTTTTCCTTCTTCTTCTTCTCTAACTCCTTGTTCTTCTTATGGTCTTTCTACTTCTTCTTATTGTTCTTCTTCTTCTTCTAATTCTTCTTTGTCTTCTTCTTCTTAATTTCCTTCTTCTTCCACTTCTTCTTCTTCTTCTTCTTCTTCTTCTTCTTCTTCTTCATTTTGCTCTACTTGTTCTTCCTCTTCTTCTTCTTCTTCTTATTCTTCTTCTTTTTCTTCATGTCCTTTTTCTTCTTCTTCTTCTTCTTCTTCTTCTTCTTCTTCTGCTTCTTCATCTTTTTCTTCTCCTTCTTCTTCTTCTTCTTTTTCTGCTCCTCCTCTGTCTTCTTCTACTTCATCTTCCCCTCTTCTTATTCATCAACATCATCATCATCTTCTTCTTCTTCATCATCATCTTCTTCTTCTTCACCATCATCATCTTCTTAGTCTTCTTCTTCTTCTTCTTCTTCTTCTTCTGCTTCTTGATTTACTTCTTCTTCCTCTTCTTCTTCTTATTCTTCATTTTCTTCTTCTCCTTTTTCTTCTTCTTCTTGTTCTCCTTCTTCATCTTCATCTTCTTCTATTTCTTCATCTTCTTCTTCTCCTCCTCCTCCTCCTCCGCCTTCTTCTTCATCTTCCTCTCTTCTTATTCTTCTTCTTCTTCTACTTCTTTTTCTTCATCATCTTCTTTGTCTTCTTCTTCTTCTTCCACTTCTTCTTCTTCTTCATCATCTTCTTCTTCTTCTTTAACCCCTTCATCTTCTTCTTCTCCTCCCACTCCTCTTTCTTCTTCTTCCTCTTCTTCTTCTTCTCTTTCTTCCGTTACTTCTACTTCTTATTCTTCTTGTTCTTTGTCTTTTTTTTATTCTTCTTCTTCTTCTTCTTCATCATACTCTTCTTCTTCTTTGTTTTCTTCTTTTTCTTTGCCTTCTTCTTTTTTTTCTTCTTCTTATTATTATTATTCTTCTTCTTCTTCTACTTCTCCTTCTTATTCTTCTTCTTGTTCTGCTTCTTCTTCTTCTTCTTCTTCTCCATCATCTTCTTCTTCTCCTTCTTCTTCATCTTGGTCGTTCTTCTTCTTTTTCTTCTTCTTCTCCTTCTTCTTCTTCTTCTTCTTCTTCTACTTCTTCTTCTTCCTCTTCTTCTTCAACTTCTTCTTCTTCCTCATTTTCTTTTTCTTGTTCTTCTTCTTCTTCTTCTTCTTCTTCTTCTTCTTCCACTTCTTCTTCTTCTTCTTCTTCTTCGTCTTCTCCTTCTACTTCTACTTCTTGATCTTCTTCTTCTCCTCCTTATTTTTCTTCTTCTTTTTTCTTCTTGTACTTTTTCATCTTGTTCTTCTTTTTCTTCTTCATCGTTTTTCATCTTCTTCTTCCACTTTTTTCAACTTCTTCTTCTTCTACTCCTCATTCTACAACTCTTCTTCTTCTTCTTCTCCTCCTTTTTTTCTTCTTCTTCTTCTTTTAATTTTTCTTCTTGTTCTTGCTCTTCTTCTTCTTCATTTTCTTCTTCTTCTTCTTCTTTTTCTCTTCTTCTCCTTCCCAATCTTCTTCTTCTTCTTCTTCTTCTTTTTCTTCTTATTCTTCCCCTTACTCTTCTTCTTTTTCTTCTTTTGTTACTACTTCATCTTTTTCTTCTTCTTCTTCTTCTTCTTCTTCTTCTTCTTCTTCTTCTCCTTCTTGTTCTTCTTCTCCTTCTTCTTCTTCTTCTTCTTCTACTTCTACATCTTCTTCTTCTTCTTCTTCTTCTTCTTCTTCTTCTTCTCCTTCTTCTATTTTGCCTTCTTTTTCTTCTTCTTCTTCTTCTTCTTCTTCTTCTACTTCTCCTTCTTCTTCTTCTTCTTCTCCCTCTACTTGTTCTTCCTCTTCTACTCCTCCTACTTTTTCATTTTCTTCTTCTTCTTTTTGGTGTTCTTCTGCCACTAATTTTTCTTCCTCTTCATCTTCTTCTTCTTCTTCTTTTTCTTCGCCTTCTTCTTCTTCTTCTTCATCTTCTTCTCCTTCTTCTTCTTCTTCTTCTTCTTCTTCTTTTCCTTATTCTTCATCTTCTCCTTCTTCTCCTTCTTCTGCTACTACTTCTCCTTCTTCTTCTTCTTCTTCTAATTATTCTTCTTCTTCCTTTACTTTTTCTTATTCTTCTTATTCTTTTTCTTCTTAGTTTTCTTCTTCCTCCACTTCTTCTTCTTCTTCTTCTTCGCCTTCTTCTTCTTCTTCTTCTTCTTCTGCTTCTTCTTGCTTTACTTCTTTTTCCTCTTCTTCTTCTTTTTCTTCTTCTCCTTTTACTTCTTCTTCTTCTTCTTCTCCTTTAACTTCTTCATCTTCTTCTCCTTCTTCTTCTTCTTCTTCTTCTTCTCCTCCTACTCCTTCGTCTTCCTCTTTATCGTCCTCTCTTCTCATTCTGCTTCTTCTTCTTTTAATTCTTCTTCTTCATCATCTCGTTCATGTTCTTCTTCATCTTCCACTTCTTCTTCTTCTTCTTCTTCTTCTACTTCTAAAACTCCTTCATCATCTTCTTCTACTCCTCCTCTTTCTGCTTCTTCTTGTTCCTCTTCTTCTTCTTCTTCTTCTTCTCATTCTTCCTCTACATCTACTTCTTATTCTTCCTTTTCTTTGTCTTATTTTTATACTTCTTCTTCTTCTTCTTCTTCTTCTTCATTTTCTTCTTCTTCTTCTTTGTTTTCTTCTTCTTTGTCTTCTTCTTCTTCTTCTACTACTTCTTCTTCTTCTTCTTCTTCTTCTTCTTCTTCTTCTTCTTCTTGCTATTCTTCTTCTTCTTCTTCTCCATCTTCTTCTTCTTCTTCTTCTCCATCTTATTCTTCTTCTTTCTTCTTCTTCTTCTCCAACTTCTTCTTTTTCTTCTTCTTCCCCTTCTTCTTCTTCATCTTCTTCTTCTACTCTTTTTCTTCTTCCTCTTCTTCTTTCAACTTCTTCTTCCTCTTCTTCTTCTACTTCTTTGTCTTCTTCTCCTTCTACTTCTCCTTGTTATTCTTCTTCTTCTTTTTTTCTTCTTGTACTTTTTCATCTTGTTCTTCTTCTTCTTCTTCTTCCTCTTTTTTTCTACTTCTTCTTCTTCTCCTCCTACTTCTTCTCCTACTTCTTCTTCTTCTTCTTCTTCTCCTTTTTCTTCTTCTTCTTCTTCTTCTAATTTTTCTTCTTGTTCTTGCTCTTCTTCTTCTTCATTTTCTTCTTCTTCTTCTTCTTCCTAATCTACTTCATCTTCTTCTTTTTCTTCTTCTCCACCTTACTCTTCTTCTTCTTCTTCTACTACTACTACTACTTCATCTTTTTTTCTTCTTCTCCTCCTCCTCCTCCTCCTCCTCCTCCTCTAATCCACCTCCTTCCTCCTCCTCCTCCTCCTCCTCCTCCTCCTCCTTCTTCTTCTGCTTCTTCTTTTTCTACTTCTTCTTCTTGATCATCATCTTCATCTTCTTTCTTCTTCCTTCTTCTTCTTCTTCTTTTTCTTCTACTCCTTCTTTTTTGCCATCTTTTTCTTCTTCTTCTTCTTCTTCTTCTCTTCTTCTCCTTCTTCTTCTTCTTCTTCATCTACTTCTTCTTCCTCTTCTACTCCTACTCTTCTTCATTTGCTTTTTCTTTTTGGTCTTCTTTTGCTACTAATTTTTATTCATCTTCAACTTCTTCTTCTTCTTGTTCCTCTTCTTCTTTGTCTTCTTCTTCTTCTTCTTCTTATTCTTCTTCTTCTTCATCTTCATCTTCGTCATCATCATCTTCTTCTTCTTCTTCTTCTTCTTTTCCCTATTCTTCATCTTCTCTTTCTTCTGCAACAACTTCTTCTTCTTCCTTTTCTTCTTCTTCTTCTTCTTCAACTAGTTCTACTACTACTTCTTTTCTTCTACTTCTTCTACTCCTTCTTCTCCTTCTTCTTCTTCCTCTTCTTCTTCTTTTTCATCTTCTTCATCATCTTCTTCTTCTTCTTCTTCTTCTTCTTCTTCTTCTACTTCTCCTTCTTCTTCTTCTTTTTCTTCTTCTTCTTCTTCTTCTTCAACTTTCTTCTTTTTCTCCTTCTTTTTCTTCTTCTACCTCTACTTTTTCTTCTTCTCCTCCATCTCCCTCTTCTTCTTCTTCTTCTTCTTCTACATCTTCTTCTTCTTCTTCTTCTTCTTCTTCTCCTCTTCGTTTTCTTATTCTTCTCCTTCTTCTTGTTCTGCGTCTTCTTCTTCTACTTCATCTTCTCCTTCTCATTATTCTTCTTCTTCTCCTCCTCCTCCTCCTCCATCAACTTCATCTTCTTCTTCTTCTTCTTTGCCTTACTCGTATACTTCTTCTTCGTCTTCTTCTACTTCTTCTTCTTATTGTACTCCTCATTCTTCTTCTTCATTTTCTTCCCCATCTTTTTTTTCTTCTTCAACTACAACCTTTTCTTCCTATTCTTCTTCTTCTCTTTGTTGTTGTTCTTCTTCTTCAAATTATTTTCCTTTTTCCTCATCATCTTCTTCAACTTCTTCTTCTTCATCACCATCTTCATCTTCTTCTTCTTCTTTTCCTTCTTCTTCATCTTATCCCTTCTTCTACTACTTCTTCTTCTTCTTCCTTTTCTACTTCTTCTTCTTCTTCTTCTTCTTCATGAACCACATCTTCTTCTTCC
>JAIUJO010000222.1:115000-117500 GCA_023846275.1 Vanilla planifolia | reverse complement strand
TCTTCTTCTTCTTCTTCTTCTTCCTTTTCTTCTTTTCTTCTACTTCTTCTTCTAATCCTTCTACTTTTTCTTCTTCTTCTTCATCTTCTTCTTCTTCTTCTTCTTCTTTTTATTCTTATTTTTCATCTTCTTCTCCTTCTTCATCTTTTATTTCTTCTTCTTCTTCTTCTTCGTCTTCTTCTTCTTCTTCTTCGTCTTCTTCTTCATCTTTGTCTTCTTTTTCTTCTTCTTCTTCCTCTTCTTCTTCTTCCTCTACATCTTCTTCTTCTTCTTCTTCTTCTTCTTCTTCTTCTTCTTCTTCTTCGTCTGCTTCTTCTTTTTATTCTTCTTCTTCATCATCATCTTCTTCCTCTTCTTCTTCTTCTTCTTGTCGTTCTCCTTCTTCCTCTTCTTCTTCTTCTTCTTGTTCTTGTTCTTGTTCTTCTTCTTCTTCTTCATTTTCTTCTTCTTGTTCTTCTTCTTCTTGTTATTCTTTTTCTTCTTCTTCTTCTTCTTCTTCTTCTTCTTCTTCTTCTACTACTACTGTTACTACTACTACTTCTTCTTCTTTTTCTTCTTATTCATCATCATCTTCTTCTTGTTTCACTTCTTCTTCTTCTTCTTCTTCTTCTTCTTCCTATTCTTCTTTTTCTTCTTCTTCTTCATCATTTTCTTTTTCTTTTACTTCATCATCATCATCATCTTCTTCTTCTTCTTCTTCTTCCTCTTCTTCTTCTTCTTCTCCTTCTCCTCCTCCTTCTTCTTCTAAATCTTCTCCTTTTTCTTCTTCCCTTACTTTCTTCTTCTTCTCCTTCCTCTACTTCACCTTCTCTATCTCCTTCTTCTTCTTCTCCTCCTTTTTTTCTTCTTCTACTTTTTCTTCATTGTTTTCTTCTTCTGCTTCTTCATTTCCTTCGTCAATATCCTCTTCTTCTTCTTCTTCTTCTTCTTCTTCTTGCTCTTCTTCTTCTTCTTCTTCTTCTTCTTCTTCTTCTTCTTCCTCTTCTTCTTTGTCGACTTCTTATTCTTCTTCTTCGTCATTTTCTTCCTCTTATTCTTGTTCTTCTTCTTTATTTTGTTACTCCTCTTCTTGTTCTTGTTCTTCTTCTTCTTCTTCTTCTTCCTTCTCTTCTTCATTTTTTCTTCTTCTTCTTCTTCTTTTTGTCCTACTTCATTTTCTTCTTCTTCTTCATTTTCTTCTTATACTTCTTTTTATCTTCTTTGTCTTATCCTTCATCTTCTTCTTCTCCAATTCCTAATTCTTCTTTTGCTTCTTCTACTTCTTCTTTTTCTTCTTCTGCTTCTTCTTCTAATTCCTATTCTTCTTCTTCTTCCTCTACTTTTTCTTCTTCTTCTTATTCTTCATCTTCTTCTTAATTTTCTTTTTCATCCACTTCTTCTACTTCTACTTCTTCTTCTTTACCTTCTTCTTCTTCTACTTCTTCTTCTGCTTGATTTACTTCTTCTTCCTCTTCTTCTTCATATTCTTCTTTTTCTTCTTCTCCTTTTTCTTCTTCTTCTTCTCCTTCTTCATCTTCATCTTCTTCTACTTCTTCATCTTCTTCTACTTCTTCATCTTCTTCTTCTCCTCCTCCTCCTCTTCCATCTTCTTCTTCATCTTCCTCTCTTCTTATTCTTCTTCTTCTTTTACTACTTCTTAATCATCTTTTTTGTCTTCTTCTTCTTCTTCCACTTCTTCTTCTTCATCATCATCATCTTCTTCTTCTTCTTCTTCTTCTTCTTCTTCTTCTTCTTGAACTCCTTCATCTTCTTCTTCTCCTCCCACTTCTCTATCTTCTTCTTCTCTTTCTTCCTTTACTTCTACTTCTTATTCTTCTTGTTCTTTGTCTTTTTTTATTCTTCTTCTTCTTCTACTTCTTCAACATTTTCTTCTTCTTCTTCTTCTTCTTCTTCTTCTTATTCTTCTTCTTCTTCTTCTTCTCCTTCTTCTTCTCCTTCTTCTTCTTCTTCTTATTCTTATTCTTGTTCTTCTTCTGCTTCTTCTTCTTCTTCTTCTTCTTCTCCATCGTCTTCTTCTTCTTCTTCGTCTCCATCTTCTTCTTCTTTTTCTCCTTCTTCTCCTTCTTCTTCTTCGTCTTCTTCTTCTACTTCTTCTTCTTCTTCCTCTTCTTCTTCAACTTCTTCTTCTTCTTCATTTTCTTTTTCTTGTTCTTCTTCTTGTTCTTATTCTTTTTCTTCTTGTTCTTGTTCTTCTTCTTCCACTTCTTCTTCTTCTTCTTCTTCTTCTTCTTCTTCTTTTTCTTCTTCTTCTTTTTCTTCTTCTTGCTTTACTTCTTCTTCTTCTTCTTCTTATTCATATTCTTCTTCTTTTTCTTCTTCTTGTTCATCTTCTTCTTCTTCTTCCACTCCATCTTTCACTTCTTCTTCTCCTTCTTCTTCTTCTTCTTTTTCTTCTTCTCCTTCTTCTCCTTCTTCTTCTTTGTCTTCATCTTTTGCTTCTTCTTCTTCCTCTAATTCTTCTCCTTCTTCTTTTTCTTCTTCATTTTCTTTTTCTTGTTTC
>JAIUJO010000222.1:105000-110000 GCA_023846275.1 Vanilla planifolia | reverse complement strand
CTTCTACTGCTACTTGCTCTTCTTCTACTTCTTCTACTTCTTCATCTTGCTTTTCTTCTTCTTGTTGTTGTTATTCTTCTTCTTCTTCGTATTCTTCTTTTTCTCCTTCTCTTTCTTCTTCTTCTTCTCCATCTTTTACTTCTTCTTTTTCTCCTCCTCCTCTTTCTACTTTTTCATCATCATCTTCATCTTCTTCTTCTTCATCTTCTTCTTCTTCTTCTTCTTCTTCTTCTTCTTCTTCAACTTCTTCTTTTGCTTCTTCTTCTTCTACTCCTTCTTCTCCTTCTTCTTCTTCTTCTTCTTTTTCTCCATCTGCTTCTTCTTTCTCTTCATCTTCTCCTTCTTCTTCTTCTTTTTCGTCTTCTTCTTCTTCTTTCTCTTCTTCTTCTTCTTCTTCTTTCTTCGTCTACTTCTACTTCTACTTCTTCTCCTTCTTCTTCTTCTTCTACTTCTTCTTCTTCTTCTTCTTCTTCTTCTCCTTCTTCTTCTTCTTCGACTTCTTCTTCAACTTCTTCTTCTTCCTCTCCTTCTTCAACTTCTTCCTCTTCTTCATTTTCTTTTTCTTGTTCTTCTTCCTGTTCTTCTTCTTCTTCTTCTTCTTGTTCTTGTTCTTCCTCTACCACTTCTTCTTCTTCTTCTTCTTCTTCTTCTTGCTTTACTTCTACTTCTTCTGCTTCATATTCATATTCTTCTTCTTTTTCTTCTTCTTGTTCTTCTTCTTCTTCTTCTTCCTCTCCATCATTCACTTCTTCTTCTCCTTCTTCTTCTTCTTCTTTTTCTTCTTCTCCTTCTTCTTCTGCTTCTTCTTTGTCTTCATCTTTTGCTTCTTCTTCTTCCTCTAATTCTTCTTCTTCTTCTTTTTCTTCTTCATTTTCTTTTTCTTGTTTTGATTCTTCTTCTTCTTCTTCTTCTTCATCTTCTTCTTCTTCTTCTACTTATTCTTCTTGTACTTCTTCTTCTCCTCCTTCTTCATCTTCTTCTTTGTCATTTTCTTCTACTACTTCTTCTTATTCTTCTTCTTCTTCTTCTTCTTCTTCTTCTCCTTCTTCTTCTACGACTTCTTCTTCTTCTTCTTATTCTTCTTCTCCTCCTTCTACTTCTCCTTTTTCATCTTCTTCTTTTTCTTCAACTTCTTCTTCTTCTTCGTCTTCTTCTTCTTCTTCTTGTCCTCCTCCTCTCTTTCCTTCTTCTTCTTCTTCTTCTTCTTCTTGTCCTTCTTCTTCTTCTTCTTCCTCTTCTTCTTATCCTTCTACTTCTTCTTCATCTTCTTCTTCTCCTTCTTCTTCTTCTTCTCCTTCTTCTTCTTCTTCATCTTCTTCTTCCACTTCATCTTCTTCATTTTCTCCTTCTTCTTCTTTGTCATTTTCTTCTTCTCTTTCTTCTTCTTCTTCTTCTTGTTCTTCTCCTCCAACTTCTTTGTCTTCTTCTTCTTCTCCTTCTTCTTCTTCTTCTTCTTCTTGTTCTTCTTCATCTTCTTCATCATCATCTTCTTCTTCTTTTTCTTCATCCCTTAATCCTCCTCCTCCTCCTCTTCCTCCTCCTCCTCCTCCTCCTCGTTCTTCTTCTTCTTCTCCTTCTTCTTCTTCTTCCTCTTCATCTTCTTCATCTTCTCCTCCTTCTTCGTCTTATTTTTATTCTTCTTCTTCTTCTTCTTCTGCTTCTTCTTCTTCTTCTTCTTGTTCTACTCCTTCATCTTCATCTTCTTCTTCTTCTTCTTTGTCTTCTTCTTCTTCTTCTTCTTCTTCGTCTTCTTCTTCTTCTTCTTCTTCTTCTTCTTCTTCCTTTTCTTCTTCTTCTTCTTCTTCTTTTGCTTCTACTTCTTCTACTTCTTCTTCTCCTCCTTCTTCTTCTTCTTTTTCTCCATCTGCTTCTTCTTTTTCTTCGTCTTCTCCTTCTTCTTCTTTTTCGTCTTCTTCGTCTTCTTCTTCTTCTTCTTCTTCTTATTCGTCTACTTCTTCTTCTACTTCTTCTTCTACTTCTTCTTCTACATCTTCTTCTTCTTCTTCTTCTTCTTCTTCTTCTTCTTCTTCTCCTTCGTCTTCTTCTTATTCTTCTTCTTCTTCTTCTTCTTCCTCGTCTTCTTCTTCTTCTTCTACTACTACTTCTTCTTCTTCTTCAACAACTTCTTCCTCCTCCTTTTCTTCTTCTTCTTTTTCTACTTTTTCATCTTCTTCTTGCTTTACTTCTCCATCTTCTTCTTCCTATTCTTCTTGTTCTCATTCTTCAACTTATTCTTCTTCTTTTTCTTCTTCACCTTCTATTTCTTTTTCCTCTACTCCTTCTTCTTCTTTTTTTTTTCTTCTTCATCTTCTTCTTCTTCTTCTTCCTCTTCTTCATTTTCTTCTTCTGCTCCATCATCATCTTCTTTTTCATCTCCTTCTTCTAATTGTTCATCTTCTTCTTCTTCATCTTCTTCGTCTTCTTCTTCTTGTTCCTCTTCTTCTTCTTTTTCTTCTTCTTCTTCTTCATCTTTGTGTAGTTCTACTACTTCTCCTTCTTCTTCTTCTTCTTTTTCTTCTTCTTCTTCTCCTTCTTCTACATCTACCTCTTCTTCTTCTACTTCTTCTTCTTCTTCTTCTTCTCCTTTTTCTTCTTCTTTTTCTTCTTCTTCTTCCTCCTCTTTTTCTTCTTCTTCTTCTTCTTCTTCTTCTTCTTCTTCATTTTCTTCTTTTTCGTCTTGTTCTTCTTCTTCTTCTTCATACAATTCTACTTCTTCTACTGCTACTGGCTCTTCTTCTACTTCTTCTTCTTGCTTTTCTTCTTCTTGCTATTCTTTTTCTTGTTGTTGTTATTCTTCTTCTTCTTCTCCTTCTTCTTCGTATTCTTCTTTTTCTCCTTCTCTTTCTTCTTCTTCTCCATCTTTTACTTCTTCTTTTTCTCCTCCTCCTCTTTCTTCTTCTTCATCTTCATCATCATCTTCTTCTTCTTCATCTTCTTCTTCTTCTTCTTCTTCTTCTTCTTCTTCTTCTTCTTCTTCTTCTTTGTCTTCTTCTTCTTCTTCTTCTTCTTCTTCAACTTCTTCTTTTGCTTCTTCTTCTTCTACTCCTTCTCCTTCTTCTTCTTCTACTTCTTTTTCTCCATCTTCTTCTTCTTTTTCTTCGTCTTCTCCTTCTTCTTTTTCGTCTTCTTCTTCTTCTTTCTCTTCTTCTTCTTCTTCTTTTTTCTTCGTCTACTTCTACTTCTTCTCCTTCTTCTTCTTCTTCTACTTCTTCTTCTTCTTCTTCTTCTCCTACTTCTACTTCCACTTCTTCTACTTCTTCTTCTTCTACTTTTTCTTCTTCTTCTTCTTCTCCTTCGTCTTCTTCTTCTTATTCATCTTCTTCTTCTTCTTCATCTTCTTCTTCGTCTTCTTCTTCTTCTTCTTCATTTTCTTCTTCTTCTGCTTCTTCCTCTTCAACTTCTTCTTCCTCCTTTCTTTCGTCTTCTTTTTCTTTTTTTTCTTCTTCTTGCTTTACTTCTCCTTCTTCTTCTTCCTATTCTTCTTCTTGTTCTTATTCTTCTACTTATTCTTCTTCTTCTTCTTCACCTTTTATTTCTTTTTCCTCTTCTCCTTCTTCTTCTTCTTCTTGTTCTTCTTCTTCTTCTTCTTCTTCTTCCTCTTCTTCTTCATTTTCTTCTTCTACTCCTTCATCTTCTTCTTTTTCATCTCCTTCTTCTAATTGTTTATCTTTTTCTTCTTCGACTTCTTTGTCTTCTTCTTCTTCTTAATCTTCTTCTTCTTTTTCTACATCTACTTCTTCATCTTTGTATACTTCTACTATTTCTTCTCCTTCTTCTACTTCTACTTCTGTTTCTTATTCTTCTTCTTATTCTTCTTCTTCTTCTCCTTCTTCTACTTCTACTTCTTCTTCTTCTACTTCTTCTTCTTCTTCTCCTATTTCATCTTCTTCTTTTTCTTTTTCTTCTTCTTCTTCTTCCTCTTTTTCTTCTTCTTCTTCTTCTTCGTATTAATTTTCTTCTTTATCGCATTTTTCTTCGTCTTCTTCTTCTTCTCCTACTTGCCCTTCTTCTTCTTGTTCTTGCTTTTCTTCTTCTTTCTCTTCTTCTTCTTCTTCTTATTCTTCTTCTTCTCCTCCTCCTTCTTCTTATTCTTCTTTTTCTCCCTCTCTTTCTTCTTCTTCTTCTACATCTTTTCCTTCTTCTTCTTCTTCTTCTACTCCTCTTTCTTCTTCTTCATCTTCATCATCATCTTCTTCTTCTTCTTCATCTTCTTCTTCTTCTTCTTCTTCTTCTTCTTCTTTTTCTTCTTCTTCTTCTTCTTTTCCTTCTTCTCCTTCTTGTTCTTCTTCTTTTCCTTCTTCTTCTTGTCCTCATCCTCTTCCTCCTCTTCCTTCTTCTTCTTCTTCCTCGTCCTCTCTTACTTCTTCTTCTTCTCCTTCTTCTTCTTCTTCTTCTCATACTTCTTCTTCTTCTTCTTCTTCTTCTTCTTCTTCTTATTATTATTATTCTTCTTCTGCTTCTTTCACTTCTTCTTCTTCTTTTTCTTCTTCTTCTTCTTTTTTTTATTCTTCCACTTCTTCTTCTTCTTTTTCTTCTTCTTCTTCTTCATCATCATATTCTTCTTCTTCTTCCTCTTCATCTTCTTCTTCTTCTTCTTCTTCTTCTTCTTCTTCTCCTTCTTTTAATACTTCTTCTTCTTCTTCTTCCTTTTATTCTACTTCTTCTTCTTCTTCGTTATTTTCTTCTTCTTCTTCTTCTTCAACTACTTCGTTTTTCTTCTACTTCTTCTTCTTCTACTACTTTTTCTTCTTCTCTTTCTCCTTATTTTTCTTCTTCTACTTCTTCTTCTTCTTCTACCAGTCTTCTTCTACTTCTACTTCACCTTCTTCAACTTCTTCTTCTTCTTCTTCTTCTTCTTCTTCTTCTTCTTCTTCTTCTTCTTCTTTTTCTTCTTTTAGATCTTCTTCTTCTTTTACTACTACTTCTTCTTCTACTTTTTAATCTTCTTCTTTTTCTTCTTTTTCTTCTTCTTCTTCTTTTTCTTCTTTTTTCTCATCTAC
>JAIUJO010000222.1:85000-87500 GCA_023846275.1 Vanilla planifolia | reverse complement strand
CCTTGTTCATCTTCTTCTTTGTCATTTTCTTCTACTTTTTCTTCTTCTTCTTCTCCTTCTTATTCTTCTTCTTCTTCTTCTTCTTCTACTACTACTTCTTCTTCTTCCTCTACTACTTCTACTACTGCTTCTTCTTCTTCTTCTTCTTCTTCTTCTTCTTCTTCTTATTCTTCTTGTTTTTCTTCTTCTTCTTGTTCTTCTTCTTGTTCTTCTTCTTCTACGTCTTCTTCTTCGCCTTCTTTCTTCTTCTTCTTCTTCGACATCTTCTTCTTCTTCTTCTTCTTCTCCTCCTCCTTTTTCTTCTTCTTCTTCTTCTCCTTCTTCTTCTTCTTCTCTTCCTCCTTCTTCTTCTTCCTCTTCTTCTTCTCCATCTTCTTCTTCTACGTCTCCTTCTTCTCGTCCTTCTTCTTCCTCTTCTTCTTCTTCTTCCACTTCTTCTTCTTCATTTTCTTCTTCATGTTCTTCTTCATCTTCTACTTCTTTTTCTTTTTCTTCTTCTTCTTCTTCTTGTTCTTGTTCTTCTTCTTCTTCTGCTTCTTCTTCTTCTTCTTCTTAAATTTCTCCTTCTTCTTCTTCTTTTTGTTCTTCTTCTTCTACTTCTTCGTCTTCTTTCTTCTTCTTCTTCTTCGTCATTTTCTTCTTCTTCTTTTTCTTCTTCTTCTCCTCCTCCTCCTTTTTCTTCTTCTTCTACTTCTTCTTCTTCTTCTTCTTATCCTTCTTGTTCTTCTTCCTCTTCTTGTTCTTGTTCTTCTTCTTCCTCCACTTATTTTTCTTCTTCTTCTTCTCCTTCTTCTTCTTATTCATCTACATTTCTACTTCTTCTTCATCTTCTTCCTTTACTTATTTTTATTCTTCTTCTTCTTCCCCTCATCCACAGCCTCCTCCTCTGCCTCCGACCACTTCTTGTTCTTCTTGTTCATCGTCTTATTTTTATTCTTCTTCTTCATATTCTTCTTTCTCTTAATCTTCTTCTTGTTCTTCTTCTTCTTTGTCTTCTTCTCCTTCTTTTATTCGTCTTCTTCTTCTTCCTCTTCCTCTTCTTCTTCTTCCTCTACAACAAATACTACTTTTTCTTCCCCTTCCTCTTCCTCTTCTCCTAATTCTTCTTCTTCTTCTTCCTTTTATTCATCTTCTTCTCCTATTTCTTCTTCTTTTTTTTCTGCTTCTTCTTATTTTTCTTCTTCTTTTACCTCTACTTCTACTTCTTCTTCTTCTTCTTCTCCTTCTTCTTCTTCTTCTTCTTCTTTTTCTTCTTCTTCTACTTCTTCTTTTTCTTCTTCTTCTTCTTCTTCTTCTTCTTCTTCTCGCTTTACTTCTTCTTCTTCTTCTTCCTCTTCTTCGTATTCGAATTCTTATTATTCTTCTTCTTCTTCTACTTCTTGTACTTCTTCTCCATCTTCCTCTTCTACATCTTCTTCCTCTTCTTCTCCTTCTTCTTCATCTTTCGCTTTTTCTTTATTCTTCTTCAACAGCATCTACTTCTTCTTCTTCATCTTCTTATTTTTCATCTTCTTTAACTTCTTCTTTTTCTTGTTCTTCTTCTTTTTCTTCTTCTTCTTCTTCTTCTTATTATTATTTTTCTTCCTCTTCTTCTCCTTCTTCTCATTCATCTTCTTCTTCTTCTTTTTCTTCTTCATCTTCTTCCTCTACTTCTTATTCTTCTTCCTCTTCCCCTCTTACTCCACCTCCTCGTTCGCCTCCTTCTTCTTCTTCTTTTTCTTCTTCTTCTTCTTCTTCTTCTTCTTCTTTTTCCTCCTCTTTCACTTCATTTTCTTTTTCTTCTTTTTCTTTTTCTTCTTCTTGTTAGTCTTCATCTCCTTTTACTTATTATTATTATTATTATTCATCTTCTACCCCTGTTTCTTCTTCTTTTTTTGCTTCTTATTCTTCTTCTACTTTTACTTCTA
Organism: Vanilla planifolia; assembly: GCA_023846275.1. Taxonomy (NCBI): domain Eukaryota; kingdom Viridiplantae; phylum Streptophyta; class Magnoliopsida; order Asparagales; family Orchidaceae; genus Vanilla; species Vanilla planifolia. The sequence continues at coordinate 85,593 of JAIUJO010000222.1, read as the reverse complement.
CATCTTCTTCTTCTTCTTCTCCTACTTTTTCTTCTTCTTCTTCTTCTCTTCTTCTTCTTAATTTTCTTTTTCTTCCACTTCTTCTACTTCTGCTTCTTCTTCTTTGCCTTCTTCTTCTTCTTCTTCTTCTTCTGCTTCTTGATTTACTTCTTCTTCCTCTTCTTCTTCTTATTCTTCTTTTTCTTCTTCTCCTTCTCCTTCTTCATCTTCATCTTCTTCTACTTTTTCATCTTCTTCTTCTCCTCCTACTCCTCCTCCATCTTCTTCTTCATCTTCCTCTCTTCTTATTATTCTTCTTCTTCTACTACATCTTCTTCTTCATAATCTTCTTTGTCTTCTTCTTCTTCTTCCACTTCTTCTTCTTCTTCATCAACTTCTTCTTCTTCTTCTTCTTCTTCTTCTTCTTCTTCTTCAACTCCTTCATCTTCTTCTTCTCCTCCCACTTCTCTTTCTTCTTCTTCTTCTTCTTCTTCTTCTTCTCTTTCTCTTTCTTTCTTTACTTCTACTTCTTATTTCTCTTGTTCTTTGCCTTTTTTTATTCATCTTCTACTTCTTCTTCACCGTATTCTTCTTCTTCTTCATTTTCTACTTTT
>JAIUJO010000222.1:45000-47500 GCA_023846275.1 Vanilla planifolia | reverse complement strand
TCTCCATCTCCGTCTTCTTCTTCTCCTTTTTCTTCTTCTTCTTCTTCTTCATTTTCTTCCTCTACGTCTTCATTTCCTTCATCATCATCATCTTCTTTGTCTTCTTCTTCTTCTAGTTCTTCTTCTTCTTCTTCTTCTTTTTCTTCTTCTTCTTCTTCATCTTCTTCTTAATCTTGTTCTTCTTCTGCTTCTTCCTCTTCATCTTCTTCTTCGTCTTCTTCTTCTTCTTCTTCTTCTTCGTCTCTTCTTCTCATTCTTCTTCTTCTTAATCTTCTTCTTCTTCTTCTTGTTCTTCTTCTCCCACTTTCTTCTCCTTCATGTTCTTGTTCTTGTCTTTTTCTACTTTTTCTCCTTCTCCTTCTAATAATTCTACTTCTTCTTCTTCTTCTTCTTCTTCTTCTTCTACTTCTTTCTCTTCTGTTTCTATTACTACTACTTCTTTTTCTTCTTCTTCTCCTTCTTCATTTTATTTTCTTCTTCTTCTTCTACTTCCTCTTCTTCTCCTTCTCCTCCTTCTCCTTCTTCTTTTCCTTCTTCTTCTTCTTCTTCTTCTTCTTCTTCTTGTTCTACTTCTATTTCTTCTTCGTCTTCCTCTTCTTCTTCTTCTTCTTCTTCTTCTTCTTCTTCTTCTTGTTCTTCCACTTCTTCTACTTCTTCAACAACTTTTTCTTGTTCTTGTTCTTCTTCTTCTTCATCTTCTATTTATTCTTCTTCTCTTCTACTTCTTTTTCTTCTTCTTCTTCGTCTTCTTCCTCTCCTTCTTCTTATTCCTCTTCTTCTTCTTCTTCTTCATCACCTTCTTCTTCTTCCACTTCTTCTTCTTCTCCTAAAACTTCTTCATCATCTTCTTGTTCTACTCCTTTTTCTTTTCTTCTTCTTCTTCTTCTTCATCTTCTCCTTCTTCTACTTCTTCTTCTTCTTCTTCTTCTTCTTCTTCTTCTTCTTCTTCTTCTTAGTCTTCTTCTGCTTATTCTTCTTCTTCTTCTTTTTCTTTTCTTGTTGTTGTTGTTCTTCTTCTTCTACTTCTTCTTCTTCATCTTTTTCTTCTTATTCATCATCATCTTCTTCTTCTTCTACTTCTTCTTCTTCTTCTTCTACCTGTTCTTCTTTTTCTTCTTCTTCTTCTTCTACATTTCTTCTTCTTTTTCTTCTTCATCTTCTTCTTCTTCTTCTCCTCCTCCTCCTCCTACTTCTTCTTCTTCTTCTTCTTCTTCCCATACTTCTTGTTCTTCTTCTTCTATTTCTCATTCTTATTCTTCTTCTTCTTCTTCTTCCTCTTCCTCTTCTTCCTCTTCTCCATCACCTTTTCTTTTTATTCTCCTCCTCCTCCTTCTTCTTCTACTTTATCATTTCTTGCATCATCATCATCTTTATCATCATCATCTTCTTTTTTATTCTTCTTCTTCTTCTTCTTATTCCTCTTCTTCTTCTTCTTCTACTTCTTCTTCTTCTTCTTCTTCTTCTTCCTTTACTTCTTCTCCTTCTTCTTCTACTTTTTCTTCGTCATCTTCTTCTTCTACTTCTTCTTCTCTTTCTTCTTCTTCTTCCTCTTCTGCTTCTTCTTCCTCTTCTTCTTCTCCTTCTTCTCCTTCTTCTTTCATCTTCTTCTTCTTCTTCTTCTTCTTCTTCATCTTCTTCTTCAACTACTTCATCATCTTTTTCTTCTTCTTCTTCTACTACTACTACTTGTTTTTTTTCTCTTACTTTTTCTTCTTACAATTTTTCTTCTTCTTCTTCATCTTCAACATCATCATCATCTTCTTCTTCTTCGTCTTCATTTTCTTTTTCTTGTTCTTTTTCTTCTTCTTCTTCTTCTTCTTTTTCTTCTTCTTCTTCTTCTCCTCCTTCTTCTCTTTTTCTTCTACTTCTTCTTCTTCTTCTTCTTTTTCTTCTTCTTCTTCCTTTACTTCTTTTCTTCTTTTTTCTTCTTCTTCTTTTCCTTCTCTATTTCTTCTACTTCCTCTTCTTATCTTTTTTCTTCTTTTTCTTCTTCTTCTTTTTCTTCTTGTTCTTCTTCTTTTTCTTCTTCTTCTTATTCTATTTATTTCTTCTTCTCTTCTTCTTCTTCTTCTACTTATTCATCTTCTTCTTCTTCTTCTCTCCTCCTTCTTCTTCTTCTTCCTCTTCAACATCTTCTTCATCTTTTTCTTCTTCTTCTTCTTGTTCTTCTTCAACTTCTTCAACTTTTTCTCTTCTTCTTCTTCTTCTTTTCTTCTCCTTCTTTGCCTACTTCTTCTTCTTCTACTTCTTCTTCTTCTTGTTCTTCTTCTAATTCTTCTGCTTCTTCTTCTTCATCATCTACTTCTCCTATTTCTTCTTCTTGTTCTTCATGAACTTCTTCTTCTTCTTCTTCTTCTTCTTCTTCTTCTACTTCTTCATCTTCTTCTTCTTGTTCTTCTTCTTCTTCTTCTTCTACTTCTTCTTCTTGTTCTTCTTTTTCTTCTTCTTCTTCTTCGTTTTCTTCTTCTTTTTCTTCTTCATCATCGCCATCTTCTTCTTC
>JAIUJO010000222.1:27500-30000 GCA_023846275.1 Vanilla planifolia | reverse complement strand
TCTTCTTCATCTTCTACTCTATTTCTTTATTCTTCTTCTTCTCCTTCATCTTTCTCTTCTTCTTCATCATTTTCTTCTTCTAATTCTTCTTCATTTTCTCGATCATCATCATCATCATCATCATCTTCTTCTTCTAGTTCTAATTTTTCTACTTCTTTTTCTTCTTCTTCTTCTTCTTCTTTTTCTGCTTCTACTTCTTCTTGCACATCTTCATCTTCTTCTTCATTTTCTTCCTCTTCTTCTTCTTCTTCTTCTTCTTCTTTTTCCTTTACTTTTTCTTCTTCTTCTTCTTCTTCTTCTGCTTCTGCTTCTTCTTCTTCTCTTTCTTCTTCTTCTTCTTCTTCATTCTCTTCTTATTCTTCTTCATTTTCCTGTTCTTCTTCTTCTTGTTCTTCTTGTTCTTCTTTTTCTTCTTCTTCCTTTACTTCTTCTTTTTCTTCTCCTTCTTCTTCTTCTTCTTCTTCTTCTACTACTTCTTCTAGTTTTTCTTCTTCTTCTTCTTCTTATTCTTCTAGTACTACTACTACATCTTCTACTTTTTCTTCTTCTTCTTCCTCTTCTTCTTCTTCTTCTTCTCTTCCTCTTTTTCTTCTTCTTCTTCCTCTTCTTCTTCTTCTTCTTCTTCTCTTCCTCTTTTTCTTCTTTAAGTTCTTCAACTTCTTCTCCTTCTTCTCCTTCATCTTCCTCTTCTTCTTCTTCTTCTTCTTCAACCTCAACCTCTTCTTCTTTCTTCTTCATCATCTTCATCATCATCATCATCTTCTTCTTCTTCTTCTTCCTTTACTTCTTCTTCTTCTTCTACTTCTTCTCGTTCTTCTTCTTCTCTTTATTCTTCTTCTTCTTCATCATTATCATCTTCTACTTTTTCTTCATCTTCGTCTTCTTCACTCTATTCTTCTTCTTCTTCATTTTCTTGTTCTTGTTCTTGTTCTTTTTTCTTCTTCTTCATCTTCTTCTTCTTCTTTTTCTTCCTCTTCCTTTACTTCTTCTTTTTCTTCTCCTTTTTTCTTCTTCTTCATTTTCTACTGCTTTCTTCTTCTAGTTTTTTCTTCTCTTCTTCTTTTTTCTTATTCTTCTAGTACCTCTACTACGTCTTCTTCTTTTTCTTATTCTTCTTCCTCCTCTTTCTTCTTCTTCATTTTTCTCATTTTTCTTCTTCTTTTTTCTTTAATTTCCTTCAACTTCTTCTTTCTTCTTCTTCTTCTTCTTCTTCCTCTTCTTCTTCTTCTTCTTCTTCTTCTTCTACCTCTGCCTCTTCTTCTTCTTCTTCATCATCTTCATCATCTTTTTCTTCTTCTTCTTCTTCCTTTACTTCTTCTTCTTCTTCTACTACTTCTTCTTCTTCTTCTTCTTGTTCTTCTTCTTCTTCTTATTCTTCGTATTTTCTTCTAATTTAACTTCTTCTTCTTCTTCCTCTTCTTCTTCTTCATTTTCCTCTTCTTGTTTGTCATCATCTTCTTCTTCTTCTTCTTCTTCTCCTCCTCCTCCTCCTCCTCCTCCTTCTTCTTCTTCTTCTTCTTCTTCCTTTACATCTTCCTCTTATACTTCTTGTTCTTCTGCTTCTTCTTCCTCTTATTCATCATCATCATCTTCTTCTTCTCTTCTTCTTCTTCTCTTCTTCTTCTCTTCTTCTTCTTCTTCTTCTTCTTCTTCTTTCCTTCTTCTTCTTCTTCTTCTTCTATTTCTTCTTCTACTTCTTTTTCTACTCTTCTCCTTCTTCTTTGTCTCCTTCTCCTTCTTCTTCTTCTAGTTCTACATCTTCTTCACATACTTATTCTTTTGCTTCTTCTTCTATACATTCTTCTTCTTCTTCTTCTTCTCCTTCTTCTTCTTATTCTTCTTGTTATTCTGCTTCTTTGTCTTTTTTTTTTACTCTTCTTCTTCTTCTTCTTCTTCTTCTTCTTCTTCATCTTCTTCTTCTTCGTCTTCTTCAACCTCATCATCTTCTTCTTCTTCTTCTTCTTCTTCTACCTCTTCTTCCTCTTCTTCTTATTCTTATTCTTATTCTTCTTCATCTTCTTCTTCTTCTTCTTCTTCATCGTCATCTTCTTCTTCTTATTCTTCTTCTTCTTCTTCTCCTTCTTCTTCTTCTACTTCATCTCTTGTTCTTCTTGTTCTTCTTCTTCTTCTACTTCTTCTTCATCTTCTTTTTCTTCTTATTCTTCTTCTTCTTCTACTTCATCAACTTCTTTTTCTTCTTCTTCTTCTTCAACTTTGTCTTCTTCTTCTTCTTCTTATTCTTCTTCTTATACCTCATCTTCCTCTTCTTCTTCTTCTTGTTCTTTTTCTTCTTCATCTTCTTCTTCTTCTTCTTCTTCTTCTTCGTCGCCATCTTCTTCTTCTTATTCTTCTTCTACTTCTTCTTCTTCTTCTTCTTCATCTGCTTCTTCTCCTTCTTCCCCTTCTTCTTCTTCTTCATTTTCTTCTTCTACTTCATCTTCTTGTTCTTCTTGTTGTTGTTCTTCTTCTACTTCTTCATCTTTTTCATCTTCTTCTTCTT
>JAIUJO010000221.1:905080-908695 GCA_023846275.1 Vanilla planifolia | reverse complement strand
AAGAAGATTGAGAAGAAGAAGATGAAGAAGAAAGATAAGAAGATGGAGAAGAAGAAAGCGAAGAAGAAGTAATAGTGGACGAAGAAGGAAAAGATGTAGCAGAAGGGGGAGAAGGAAGGTAACAGTAAAAGGAGAAGAAAACAAAAAAGAAGATGGAGAAGAAGAAGAAGAAGGAGAAAAAGAAGAAGAAAAACAAGAAGCAGAAGGACAAGAAGGAGAAAAAGAAGAAGAAAAAGAAGTAGAAGAAGATGATGAAGAAGAAGAAGGAGAAAAAGTAGTAGTAGTAGTAGAAGAAGAAGAAGAACAAGAAGAAGCAGAAGAAGTAGAAGATGTAATACAAGATGGAGAAGAAGAACAATTTTGAGTAGAAGATGAAGATGAATAAGAAAAACAAGAAGATGGAAGAAGAAGAAGAAGAAGTAGAAGAAGAAGAAGAAGAAGAAGAAGAAGGAGAAGAAGAAGAAGAAGAAGAAGAGGACGAAGAAGAAGAGGAAGAACTAGAAGAAGTAGTAGTAGTAGTAGTAATAAAAGAAGAAGAAGAAGAAAAAGAAGAAAAAGAAAAGAAGAAGAAGAAAAAGAAGGAGAAGAAGAACAAGTAGTAGTAGAAGAAGAAGAAGAAGACAAAGATGAATAGGAGGAGGAAGACGAAGAAATAGAATAAGAAGATGAAGAGGAAAAAGAAGAAGAAGAAGAAAAGAAGAAGAAGAAAAGAAGAAGCAATAACAGTAGTAGTAGTAGTAGAAGAAGAAGAAGCAATAGCAGTAGTAGTAGTAGTAGTAGTAGAAGAAGAAGAGGAATAAGAAGATGATGACGATGAAGTTGATGAAGAAGAAGTAGTAGTAGATGAAGAAGAAGATGAAGGAGAAGAACAAAGGGAAGAAGAAAAAGAAGAAAAAGAACAAGAAGAATAAGAGCACGAAGAACTAGTAGAAAAATAAGAAGTGGAAGAAGAACAAGAAGAAAGGAAGAGGAAGAATAAGAAGAAGAAGAAGAAGAAGTAGAAGAAGAAGAAGAATGAGAAGAACAAGAAGACGGAAGAGGAGAAGATGAAGAACAAGAGAAAGAAGAATAAGAAGAAGAAGAAGGAGAAGGGGAAGAAGAAGAAACAGATGGAGAATAGAAGATGAAGAAGAAGAAGGAGAAGAAGAAGAAGAAGAAGAAGGAGGAGAAGAAGAAGAAGAAGAAGAAGGGGAAGGTTAAGAAGGAGAAGAAGAAGAAGCAGGAGAAGAATAAGAAGCAGGAGGAGGAGAAGAAGAAGAAGAAGAAGAACAGGATGAAGACGAGAAGAAGAAGAGGAGCGAGAAGGAGTGGGCGAAGAAGAAGAAGAGAAAGAAGAAGTAGAGGAAGAAGGAGAAGATGGAGGAGGAGGAGAAGAAGAAGAAAGAGAAGAAGAAGGAGGAGGAGGAGAAGAAGAAGAAGTAGAAGAAGGTGAAGAAGAATAAGAAGAAGGAGGAGGAGAAGAAAAGGAAGACAAATAAAAAGAAGGAGAAGAAGAAAAAGAAGAAAAAGGAGGAGAAGAGGAATAATAAGAAGAAGAAGAAGAGGAAGAAGAAGAAGGAGAAGTAGAAGATGAAGAAGAAAGAGAAGAAGAAGAGGAAGAGGAAGAAGAAGAAGAAGGGAAAGAATAAGAAGAAGAAGAAGAAGAAGAAGAAGGTGAAGAATTTGAAGAAGAAGAAGAAGAAGGACATGAAGAGTAAGAAGTAGAAGAAGAAGTAGAAGAGGGAGAAGAAGGAGTTGAAGAAGACGGAGAAGAAGCAGAAGAAGAAGAAGAAGAAGAAAAGAAGAAGAAAAATGAGGAGAAGAAGAAGAATAAGTAGTACGAGAAGAAGAAGAAGAAGAAGAAGGAGAAAGAGAAGAAGAAGATGAAGAAGAAAGAAAGGAAGAAGAAGAAGGGAAGAAGAAGAAGAAGAAGAAGAAGAAGGTGAAGAAGATGAAGAAGAAGAGGAAGAAGAAGGACAACAAGAAGAAGAAGAAGAAGTAGAAATTAAAGAAGAAGAAGAGGGAGAAGGGGGAGGAGGAGAAGAAGAAAAAGAACAAGGAGAAGAAGAAGAAGGAGAAGAAGAAGAAGAAGAAGAAGAAGAAGAGGGAAAAGAAGAAGAAGGAGAAGAAGAAGAAGAAGGACAAGAAGAAGAAGATGATGATGAAGAAGAAGAATAAAGACAAAAGAAAAAGGAAAGAAGAAGGAGGAGGAGGAGGAGAAGAAGAAGGAGAAGAAGAAGAAGCAGAAGAATAAGGAGAGAAAGAAGAAGAAGACGAAGGAGAAGGTGAGGAAAGAGAAGAGAATAAAGGTGAAGAAGAATAGAAAGAAGAAGAAGGAGAAGAAGAGGAAGTTGAAAAAGAAGGAGGAGGAGAAGAAGAATAATAATAAGATTGAGAAGAAGAAGAAGAAGAAGAAGAAGGAAGAGGATAAGAAGAAGGAGAAGAAGAAAGAGAAGAAGAAGAAATAGTTGATGAAGTTGGAAAAGAAGAAGAAGATAAAGGAGAGGAGAGGAAGAGTAGAAGGAGAAGAAAATGAAAAAAATGATGGAGAAGAAGAAGGGGGAGGAGGAGAAGAACAAGAAAAAGAAGAAGGAGAAGGAGAAGAAAGAGAATAAGAAGTAGAAGGACAAGAAGAAGAAGAAGAAGAAGCAAAAGTAGTAGAAGAAGGAGGAGGAGAAGAAGAAGAAGAAGGAGAAGATTAAGAGAAAGAAGAAGAACAAGAAGGAGAAAAAGAAGGAGGAGAAGAAGAAGAGTAGGAAGAAGAAGAAGAAGAACAAAAAGAAAAAGAAGAAGAAGAAGTTGTAAGAGAAGATGAATAAGAAGAACAAGTATGAGAAGAAGAAGAAGAAGAAGAAGGAATAGGAAGAAGAAGAAGATGATGATGAAGAAGAAGCAGAAGAAGAAGAAGAAGAAGAAGAAGAAGAAGAAGAAGAAGAAGAAATAGAAGAAGGCAAAGAAGAAAAAGAAGAAGAGGAATTAGAAGAAGAAGAAGAAAAGAAAGAAGAAGATGAAGAAGAAGAAGAAGAAGATGATGATGATCATGATGAAAGAGAAGAAAAAGTTTAAGAAGAAGAAGGAGAAGAAGAAGTTGAGCAAGAAGAAGAAGGGGGAGAATAACAAGAAATTGAAGGAGAAGAATATGAAGAAGAAGTCGAAGGAGTAGAAAAAGAAGAACAAGAAGAAGAAGGAAAAGAAGAAGAAGAAGTGGAAGAAGAAAAAAGAGAAGAAAATGAAGGAGGAGAAGAAGAAGAAGAAGAAGAAAAAGAAGAAGAAGAAGGGAAAAAGTAGTAGGAGAAGAAGAAGAAGAAAAAGAAGAAGAAGAAGATGAAGAAGGAGAAGTAGAAGAAGAAGTAGGAGAACGAGGAGAAGAAGAACAAGTAGAGGAAGAAGAGGTAGAAGGAGAAGAAGAAGAAGAAGAAGGAGAAGAAGAGGAAGAAGAATAAGAAGAAGAAGAAGAAGAAGAAGAAGATGAAGAAGAAGAAAGATAAGAAAAAGAAGAAGAAGAAGAAAAAGAACTAGAAGAAGAAGAAGAAGAAGAAAAAGAGGAATAAAAAGAACAAAAAGATGAATAAGAAGAAGAAAAAGAAAAAGAATAAAATGAATAAGACGAAGAAGAAGAGGGAGAAAAACAAGAAG
>JAIUJO010000221.1:897580-900080 GCA_023846275.1 Vanilla planifolia | reverse complement strand
AGAAGGAGAAGGAGAAAGAGAAGAAGAAGAAGAAGAAAAAACTAAAGAAGATGAAGAAGAAGGGGAAGAATAAGATGAAGAAGAAGAAGAAGAAGAAGAAAAACAGGAACAAGAAGATGAACAAAGAGAAATAGCAGAAGAAGGAGAAGACAAAGAAGAAGAAGAAAAAGAAGAAGCAGAGGGAGGAGGAGGAGAAGAAGAAGAAGATGAAGGAGAAGAAGAAGTAGGAGAAGAAGAAGAAGAAGATGAATAAGAAGAAGGAGAAGTAGAAGTAGGAGAAGAAGAAGTAGAAGAAGAAAAAAAAGAAGAAGAAGATTACATGAAGAATAAGAAAAAGAAGAAGAAGAAGGAGAAGAAGCAAAAGAAGATGAATAAGAAGGAGAAGAACAAGAAGAAGGAGAAGAAGATGGCGAAGAAGTTGTAGTAGAATAAGAAGAAGAAGAAGAAGAAGAAGAAGAAGAAGAAGAAGAAGGAGAAGGAGGAGAAGAAGAAGAAGAATGAGATGAACAAGAAAAAAAGAAGAAGAAAGAGAAGAAGAAGAAGACGAAGAACATGGGGAAGGAGGTGAAGAAGAGCAAGAACAAGGAGAACAACAAGTAAAAGTGGAAGAAGGAGAAGGAGAAGAAGAGGAAGAAGATGATGAAGGAGAAGAAGAAGAAGGAGAAGGAGAAGAAGAAGAAGAAGACGAAGAAGAAGGAGGTGGAAGAGGAAGAGAATAAGAAGAAATAGAGGAAGGAGAAGAAGATGAAGAAGAAGAAGAAGGAGAAGAAGAAGAAGAAGAAAGGGATGAATTGGAATAAGAAGAAGTAGAAGGATAGGAAGAAGAAGAAGAAGATGATGATGATGAAAAAGAAAAAGGAAAAGAAGAAGGAAAAGGACAAGAAGAAGAAGGAGAAGTAGAAGGAGAAGGAGGTGGAGAACAAGAACAAATAGAAAAAGGTGAAGAAAATGAAGAAGAAGAAGCAGGAGAAGAAAAGGAAGGAAAAGAAGAAGATGGAAAAATAGAAGAAGAAAAATGAGAACAAGAAGATGAATAACAAGAAGGAGAAGAAGAAGAATAAGAATAAGAAGAAGAATAAGGAGAAGGAGAAGAAGAAGATAAAGAAGTAAGAGAAGAAGAAGAAGAAGGGCAAGAAGAAGAAGGAGATGAAGAAGAAGAAGGAAAAACTAAAGAAGAAGAAGAACAAGGGGAAGAAGAAAATGAAGAAGAAGAAAAAGAAAATGCAGTAGAAGAAGAAGAAGATGAAGAAGAACAAGGAGAAGAAGTAGGAGAAGAAGGAGAAGAAGAAGAAGAAGAACAGGGAGGAGGAGAAGAAAAAGAAGAAGAAGAAGAAGAAGAAAAAGAAGAAGAAGGAGAAGAAGAAGAAGAAGAAGAAGAAGAAGAATAAGAAGAAGAAGATTAGATGAAGAATAAGAAGTAGAAGGAGAAGAAGAAGAAAAAGATGAAGAATAAGGAATGGAAGGAGGAGAAGAACAAGGCAAAGAAGATGTCTTAGAAGAAGAACAAATAGAAGAAGGAGAAGAAGAAAAAGAAGAGGAAGGAGGAGTAGGAAATGAAGAAGAAGGATAGGAACAAGAAAAAGAAGAAGAAGAAAGAGAAGAAGAAGAAGTAGAAGAAGAAGAAGAAGAGTAGGGAGAAGGAGATGAAGAAGAACAACAAGAAGAAAAAGAACAAGAAAAAGGAGAAGGAGGAGAAGAAGAAGAATAAGAAGAAGAAGAAGAAATTTAAAGAAGAAGAAGTAGAGTAAGAAGAAGAAGAAGAAGAAGAAGAAGGCGAAGAAGAAGAAGAAGAAGATGAAGTAGAAGAAGAAGAAGATGAAGATGAAGTAGAAGAACAAAAAGAAGAAGAAGATGGAGAATAGGAAGAAGAATAAGATGGAGAAGTAGAATAAGAAGAAAGAGAAGAAGGAGAAGAATAAGAACAAGACGAAAAAGAAGAAGAGGAAGAGGAAGAGGAAGAAGAAGAAGAAGAGGAAGATGAAGAAGGAAAACAAAGAGTAGAAAGAGAAGAATATGGAGAAGAAGAAGAAGAAGATGATTAAGAAGAGGCAGAAGAAGAAAGAGTAGAATAAGATGATGAAGAAGGAGGAGGAGGAGAAGAAGAAGAAGAACACAAAGAAGAAAGAGAACAAGAAGAAGAAGGGAAAGAATAAAAAGAAGTAGAAGAAGAAGAAGGAGAAGAAACAGGGAAGAAGAAGAACAAGATGAGGAAGAAGGACAAGAAGATAAAGAAGAAAAAGAAGAGAAGAAGAGGAAGAATAAGAAGATGGAGAAGAAGAAGAAGTAGAAGAAGAAGAAAAAGAAGAAGAAGAAGAAGGAGATGTTTGAGAAAAAGAAGTAGAAGGCAAAGAAGAAGATGAAGAAGAAAAAGAATAAGAAGAAGTAGAAGAAGATAAACAGGAAAATGATGTTGATGAAGAAGAAGAAAAAGAATTATAACAAGAAGAAGAAGAAGAAGAAGAACAAGTAGAAGAAGAAGGAGAAAAAGAAGAAGTAGAAG
>JAIUJO010000221.1:887580-892580 GCA_023846275.1 Vanilla planifolia | reverse complement strand
AAAAAACTAAAGAAGGAGAAGAAGAAGGTGAAGAAGAAGTTGAAGAAGAAGAAAAAGAAAGAGGAGAAGAAGAAGAAGAAAAAGAAGAAGAAGAAGATGAAGAAGAATAAGGAGATGAAGTAGAAGAAGAAGGAGAAGAAGAAGAAGAAGAAGAGGGAGGAGGAGGAGAAGAAGAAGAAGAAGAAGAAGGAGAAGAAGAAGAAGAAGAAGAAGTTGAAGAAGAAGAAAAAGAAAAAGATGAAGAATACGAAGGAGAAGAACAAGAAAAAGTAGATGAAGAAAAGCTAGGAGAAGAAGATAAAGAAGAACATGAAGAAGGAGAGCAACAGGAAAAAGGAAGAGAAGAAGAAGAAGAAGATTGAGATGAAGAAGAAGATGAAACAGAAGAAGGAGAAGAAGAATGAGAAGAAGGAGAAATAGAAGAACAAGAAGAAGGATTAGCAAAAGTCTAAGGAGAAGAGGAAAGGGAAGAATAGGAAGATTTGGAAGAAGAGAAAAAAGAAGAAAGAGAAGTAATAAAAGGAGAAGAAGAGAAAAAGGAGAAGAAAATGAAGAAGAAGATGGAAATGAAGGAGGAGGAGGGGAAGAAGAAGAAAAGGAAGAAAAAGGAGGAGGAGAATAAGAATTGTAGAAGGAGAAGAAAACAAAGAAAAAGGAGTAGGAGAAGAAGAAGGAGAAGAAAAAAAGGAGAAGAAGAAGAAGAAGTAGAAGGAGAAGAAGAAGTAGAAGAAGAAGGAGAAGATGAAGAAGATAAAAAAGAAGAAGATGAAGATAAAGTAGAAGAACAACAAGTAGAAGAAGATGAAGAAGGAGAACAAGTTGGAGAAAAAGAAGAAGTAAAGAAGAAGAAGAAGTGGAAGAGGAAGAAGGAGAAGAAGAAGAAGAAGTAAAAGAAGAAGAAGAAGAAGAAGAGGAAGGAGAAGAAGGAGAAGGAGAAGAAGTATAAGAAGGAGATAAAGATGAAAGAGAAGAAGAAGAAGAAGAAGAACGAGAAGAAGATGAAGATGAAGAAGAAGAAGATGAAGTGGAAGAAAAGGAAGAAGAGGAAGATTAAGAGAATGAAGAAGAAGAACAAGAAGAAGTTGAAGAAGGAGCAGGAGGAGGATTATGAAAAGAAGATGAAGAAGAAGAAGAAGAAGAAGAAGAAGAAGAAAAAGTAGAACATGAAGAAGACAGTGAAGAAGAAGAAGAAGAAGAAGAAGAAGATAAAGAAGAAGTGGAAGAAGAAAAAATAGATGGAGAAGTTGAAGAAGAAGAATATGAAGGAGGTGAAAAAGAAGGAGGACAAGGAGAAGAACAAGAAGAAGAAGTAGGAGGAGGAGGAGGAGGAGGAGAAGAAGAAGAAAAAAGAGGATGAGAACAAGAAGAAGAAGAAGAAGGATAAGAAGAAGAACAAGCAGGAGAAAGAGGAGAAAAAGAAGAAAAGGAAGATGAAGAAGAAGAAGAAGAAGAATTTGAAGAAGAAGAAATAGATGTAGAAGAAGAAGAAGAAGAGGAAGAAGAAGTGGATGATGAAGAAGAAGAAGAAGAAGAAGATGTTGTAGAAGAGGATAAGGAAGAAGAAGAAGAAGAAGAAGAAGAAGTAGAAGAAGAGAAACAAGAAGAAGACAAAGAGGAAGAAGAAGATTAAGAAGAAGAAGAAGAAGAAGATGATGATGATGATGATGATGATGATGAAGTAATCGTAGTAGAAGAAGAAGAAGTAGAAGAAGAAGAAGAAGAAGAAGAAGTAGAAGAAGAACAATAAAAAGTATAAGAAGAATAGGAAAAAGTAGTAGAAAAATAAGAAGAAGTTGAAGAAGAGGACAAAGAAAAGGTAGAAGAAGAAGAAGAAGAAGAAGAAGGAGAAGAAGAAGGAGGAGGAGGAGAGGGAGGAGATTATGAAGAAAAAGAAAAAGGAGGAGAACATGAAAAGAAGAAGAAGAAAAAGAAGAATAAGGATAAGAAGAAGAAGGAGAAGGAGAATGTGGCAAAGAAAAACAAGAAGGAGAACAATGAGAAAAAGAAGAAGAAGAAAGGGAACAAGAAGATGGAGATGAAAAAAACAAGAACAAAAAGAAGAAGTAGAAGAAGAATAATAAGAAGGAGAAAATTAAGAAGAAGGATAGGAAGGAGGAGGAGGAGAAGATGAAAGAGAAGAATAAGAAGAAGTGGATGAAGAATGAAAAGAACAAGAAGAAGTTGGAGAATGAGAAGAAGAGAAAAAGGAGATGAAACCAGTAGAAGAAGGAGATGAGGAAGAAGAATAAGAAATAGAAGAAGAAGAAGAAGAAGAAGAAAAAGGAAAAGAAGATGGAGAATAAGAAGAAGTTGAAGGAGAAGAAGAAGAAGAAGAAGGAGATGTAGAAGAAGAAGAAGGAAAAAATGATGATGAAGAAGAAAAAAACAAGGAGAAAATGAAGAAGAAGAAGAAGGAGAAGAAGAAGAGGAAGAAGAAGATGAAGAAGATGGAGGAGGAGAAGATGAAGAAAAGGAAAGAGAAGAAGAAGAAGAAGAACAACAAGTAGAAGAAGATGAAGAAAAGAACTAGTAGGGGAAGACGAAGAAGAAGAAAGAGAGGAAGAACAAGAACCAAAAGTGAAGAAGAAGAAGAAGAAGAAGCAAAAGTACAGGAAGAAGAAGATGAAGAAGAGGAAGACTTAGAAAAAGAAGAAGAAGTAGTTGAAGAAGAAGAACTAGAACAAGATGAAGAAGAAGAAGAAGAAGAAGAAGAGTATGAAGAAAAAGAAGAAGATGAAGTGGAGGAAGAAGAAGAAGAAAAAAAGAAAAAGATGAAGAAGAGGAAGAAATATTAGTAGTAGTAGTAGTAGGAGAAGAAGAAGAAGAAGAAGAAGCTAATGATGGTGAAGAAGAAGAAGAAGTAATAACAGAAAAAATGATGAAGGAGAAGTGGAAGAAAAAGAAGTAGAAGTAGAAGAAGAAGGAGAAGAAGAAGAAGAAGAAGTAGAAGAGGAAGAAGAGGAAGTAGAAGATGGAGAAGAAGAAGTATAAGACGGAGAGGAAGAAGGAGGAGAAGAAGAAGAATAACAAATAGAAGAAGAAGAGGAAGGAGAAAGAGAAGATGAAAAAGAAGATGAAGAGGAAGAAGAAGAAGAGGAAGAAGAAGAGGAGGAAGAAAAAAAAGAAGAAGTGGAAGACGAAGAAGAATGAAGAAGAATAAGGAGAAGAAGAAGTAGAAGACGAAGAAGAATGAAGAAGAATAACAAGAAGAACACAGAGAAGAAGAAGAAGAAGGAGGAGAAGTAGAAGAAGAAAAAGAAGATCGAGAAACTCAAGAAGAAGAAAATTAAGGAGAAGAAGTAGAAGAAGAAAAAAAGATGGAGAAAAAGAAGAAGAAGAAAAAGAAGAAGGAGAAGAAGAAGAAGGAGAAGAAAAAGGAGAAGTAAAAGAAGAAGAAGGAGAAGGATGACTGGAAGAAGAAGAAGAAGAATAAGAAGAAGGAGAAGAAGAAGAACAAGAAGAAGGGGAAGGAGGAGAAGAAGTGGAAGGACAAGTTGATGAAGAAGAAGTAAAAGAAGAAGAAGAAGAAGAAGAAGAGGGGGAAGAAGATGAAGAAGATCACACTGAAGGAGACGAAGAAGAAAATGAGGAAGAGGAAGAAAAAGAAGAAGAATAAGAGGAAGTAGTAGAAGAAGAAGAAATAGAAGAAGGAGAAGAAGTAATAATAGTGGTAGAAGATGATGAAGAAGAAGAAAAAGAGGAAGAAGAAGAAGTAGAGAAAGATGAAGAAGATGAAGAAGAAGAAGAATATGAAGAAGTCGAAGGAGTAGTTGTAGTAGTAGCAGTAGTAGTAGTTGTTGTAGTAGTAATAGAAGAAGAAAAGTAATAAGAAGATGGTGATGATGATGTTGACGAAGTAGTAGTAGTAGAAAACTAGAAGAAGAACAAGAACAAGAAAAAAAAGAAATAGAAGTAAAAGAAAAAGAAGAATAAAAGTTGGAACAGTTAGTAGAAAAATTAGAAGAAAAAGTGGAAGAAGTACAAGAACAAAAAGTAGAAGAAGAAGAGGAAAAAGAAGAAGAAGAAATGGAAGAAGAAGAGGGAAGGGGAGAAGAAGAAGAAAAATAGAAAGAAGAATAAGAAGGAGAACAAGAAGAAGAAGATGGAAGAGGACAAGGAGAAGAAGAAGATGGAGAAGAAGATAAAGAAGGAGGAGGAGAAGAAGCAAAAGAAGAACAAGAAGGAGAAGAAGAAGAAGAAGAAGAAGAAGGCTAAGAAGGAGGAGAAGAAGAAGAGGGAGAAGAAGAAGGAGGAGGAGGAGAAGAAGAAGAAGAAGAGCAGGATGAAGATGATGAAGAAGAAGAAAGGGACGAAGGAGTGGAAAAAGAAGAAGAAGAGAAAGAAGAAGTAGACGAGGAAGAAATGGAAGTAGAAGAAGTAGAATAAGAAGACGAGGAAGAAGGAGGAGGAGAATGAGAAGAAATAGAAGAAGGAGAAGAAGGAGAAAAAAGGAAGGAGAAGAAGAAGAATGAGAAGAAGAAGAAGAAGAAGAAGAAAAAAGAGGAGAAGAAGATTAAGAAGTAGGAGAAGGAGAAGGAGAAGAAGAAGAAGAAGGAGAAGGTGAAGAAGATGAAGAAGAAGCTGAAGAAGAACAATAATAATATTAATAATAATAATAGTAAGAAGAAGACAAAGAAGAAGAAGAAGGAGAGGAAGAAGAACAAGAAAAAGGAGGAGAAGAAGAAGAAGAATGAGAAGAAGTAGAAGAAGTAGAAGAAGAAGAAGAAGAAGAAGGAGATGAAGAAGAAGAAGAAGAAGGAGAATAATAATAAGAAGAAGAGGAAGAAGAAGGAGAAGGTTAAGAAAGGGAAGAAGTTGAAGAAGGAGAAGGAGGAGAAGAGGAAGAGTAGGATAAGATGAAGAAGTAAAAGAGGAGGAAAAAAGAGTGGAGAAAGAAGAAGAGGAAGAAGAAGAAGAAGGAGAAGAAGGAGAAGAAGAAAGAGGAGAAGAAGTAGTATAAGGAGAACAAGAAGAAATGGAAGAATAAGAAGAAGATGAAG
>JAIUJO010000221.1:880080-882580 GCA_023846275.1 Vanilla planifolia | reverse complement strand
GATGAAGAAGAAGGAGAAGAAGAAGAAGAAGAAGAAAGAGAAGGTAAAGAAGAAGAAGAAGAAGAAGAAGGAGAAGGAGTTGAAGAAAATGAAGAAGAAAAAGAAGAAGAAAAAGAAGAAGAAAAAGAAGAAGACAAAGAAAAAGAAGTTAGAGAAGAAGAAGAAAGAGAAGAAGAAGAAGTAGAAAAAGGAATGGATAGAGAAGAAGAAGAAATAGATGAAGGAGAAGAAGTAGAAGTAGAAGAAGAAGAAGAAGAAGGTGAAGGAGAATAAGAAGAAAAAAACGAGAAGAAGAAGATGAAGAAGAGGAGGAGAAAGAGGAAGAAGAAGAATAAGAAAGCAAAGAAGAAGAAGAAGGCAAAGAAGGACAAGATGAAGAAGAAGGAGAAGAAGAAGAAGAAGAAGAAGAAGAAGAAGAAGAAGAAGAAGAAGAAGAAGAAGAAGAAGAAGAAGAAGAAGAAGGAGAAGAAGAAGAAGAAGGAGATGAATTAGAAGAAGAAGAAGAAGAAGAAGAAGAAGGAGAAGGAGAAGAAGAAGAGGAAGAAGAAGAAGAAGAAGAAGAGAAGGAGAAGAATAAGAAGAATGAGAAGGAGAAGAACAAAAGGAGAAGAAGAAGATGAAGGAGAAGAAGAAGATGAAGGAGAAGAAGAAGAATAAAAAGGAGAAGAGGAAGCTGCATAAGAAGTAGAAGAAGTAAAAGAAGAAGAGGAATAAAGAGGAGAAGAAGAAAATGGAGAAGAAGAAGAAGAAGAATAAGAAGAAGATGAACAAAAAGAAGAGGAAGTAGAAGTAGAAGAAGAAGAAGAAGAACAAGATAAGAAGAAGAAGAAGTTGATGAAGAAGACGAAGAAGAAGGAATAGAAGAAGATGATGATGTTGAAGAAGAAGAAGGAGATGAAGGAGTACAAGAAGAAGTATAATATGGAGAAGAAGAAGAAGAACAATAAGAAGAAGAAATAGAAGTGAAAGAAGCTGAAGAAGAAGAAGAAGAAGAAAAAGAAGAGGGAAAAGAAGAAGCAAAAGGAAAGGAAGCAGATGAAAAAGAAGAAGATAAGGAAGAAGAAAAGAAAGTAGAAGAAGAAAAAGAAAAAGAAGAAGAAGAAGAAGAAGAAGAATAAGGAAAAGAAGAAAAAGAAGAAGAAGAAGAAGGAGAAGAAGAAAAAGAAGAAGAAGAAGACGTAGAAGTAGAAGAGGAAGAAGAATAGGAAGAGGCAGAAGAAGAAGTATAATAAGAGAAAGATGAAGAAGAGGAAAGGAAGAAGAAGAGGAAGAAGAAGAAGAAGAAGAAGAAAAAGAACTAGAAGAAGAAGAAGAAGAAGGTAAAGAAGAAGAAGAAGAAGAAGAAGAATAAAAGGAAGAAGAAATAATAGTAGTAATAGAAGAAGAAGAAGAAGTATAAGAAGAAGAAGAAGAGGAAGAAGAACAAAAAGAAGAAGAAGAGGAAGAGGAAAAGGAAGAAGAAGTAGAAGAAGATGATGGAGAGGATGAATAAGATGATAATGAAGAAGAAGAAGAATAATAAGTAGTATTTGTAGTCGTAGGAGAAGAAGAAGATGAAGTAGAAGAATAACAATAATTAGAAAAAGAAGAAGAAGAAGTTGTAGTAGAGAAAGAAGAAGAAGAAGAAGAAGCAGAAGAAGAAGAAGAAGAAGAAGAAGAAGAAGAGGGAGATAAAGAAGAAGATGAAGAAGAAGAAGAAGAAGAAAAAGAGGAAGAAAAAGAAGAAGAAGAAGGAGGAGAAGAAGAATAAGAAGGGAAAGAAGAGGAAGAAGAAAAAGAAGAGGCAGAAGATGAAGAAGAAGAAGAGGAAGAAGAAGAAGAAGAAAAAGAAAAAAAGGAAGAAGTAGTAGTAAAAGAAGAAGAACAAGAAGAACAAGATGAAGCGGAGAAGAAGAAGAAGAATGAAAAGAAGAAGAAGAATAAAAAGGAGAAGAAGAAGAAGAAGTAGAGGACGAACAAGACGAAGAAGAAGTAGAAGAAAAAGAAGAAGAAGAAGAAGAAGTTGAAGAAGAAGAAGGTGAAGGAATAGAAGAAGAAGAAGAAGAAGAAGAAGAAGAAGTAGTAGAAGAGAGAGGTGAAGGAGCAGAAAAAGACTAAGAATTTGAGGAGGAAGAGGAACGAAAAGAAGATGGAGAAGAACAAGTAGAAGTAGAAAAGAAAGAAGTGGAAGAAGAAGAGGAAGAAGGAGAAGGAGAAGAAGAAGAAGAAAAAGAAGAAGGAAAAATTTCAAAAGAAGAAGAAGAAAAGTTCGAAGAAGAAGAAGAAGAAGAAGAAGAAGAAAAAGAAGAAGAAGAGGTAGAAGCAAAGGAATAAGAAGAAGAAGAAAAAGAAGAAGAAGAGGACAAAGAAGAAGAAGAAGAAGAAGAAAGGAGGAGAAGAAAAAGAATAAGAATAACAAAGAGAAGAAGAAGAAGAAGGAGAAGAAGTTGAAGAAAAACAAGAAGAAGAGGGAGGAGGAGAAGAAGAAGTAGGAGAAGAAAGAGACGAAGATGAAGAAGTT
>JAIUJO010000221.1:867580-875080 GCA_023846275.1 Vanilla planifolia | reverse complement strand
AGAAGAAGAAGAAGAAACAAAGAAGAATAAGACAAAAAAGAAAAAGATTATTATGAATAAGGGAAAGAAGAAGTATAAGAAGGAGAGTAAAAAGAAGAAGAAGAAGAAGAAGAAGAAGAAGAAAGGTAAGAAAATGATGATGATGAGGATGAAGAAGAACAAGTAGTTGTAGTAATAGTATAAGAAGAAGAAGAAGAAGAAGAAAAAGAAGAAGAAGATGAAGAAGAAGTAGAAAAGTTACATCAAGATGTTGAATAAGAATAATAATAAGAAGAAGATGATGATGAAGAAGAAGAAGAAGAGAAAGACATAGGGAAGAAGAAGAAGAAGAAGAAGGAGAAGAAGTAGGATAGGAAGGAGAAGAAGAGGAAGAAGAAGAAGAAGAGGAAGAAGAAGATGAAGATGAACAAGAAGAAGAAAAAGAGGAAGAAGAACAAGAAGATGGAGAAGAAGAAGGAGAAGAATTAGATGGAATAGCAGTAGTAGTAGTAGAAGAAGAAGATGAGAAGTAGAAGACAAAGAATAGAAATAAGGAGATGAAGAAGAAGATGAAGGAGAAGAAGAAGTAGAAGATGAAAAAGAATAGGAAAGAGAAGAGGAAGATGAAGAAGAAGGAGGAGTAATAGGAGAAGAAGAAGAGGAAGTAGGAGAAGAAGTAGAATAAGAAGAAAGAGAAGAAGAAGAAGAAAAATGAGAAGTAGAAGAAGAAGAAGTAGTAGTAGAAGAAGTGAAAGAGAAGAAGAAGAAAAAGAAAAATAAGAAGAAGAAGAAGAAGAAGAAGTAGAAGAAGAAGAAGAAGAAGAAAAAGAAGAAGAAAAAGAAGAAGAAGAAGAAGAAGAAGAAGAAGTGGAAGAAGAAGTAGAAGAAGAAGAAGAAGAAGAATAAGAAGAAGAAGAAGAAGAAGAAGAAGAAGAGGAAGAAAAAGTAGAAGAAGAGGAAGTCACTGAAGAAGAAGTAGGAGAAGGAGAACTAGGAGAAGAATAAGAAGGAGAAGAAGAAGAAGAAGAAGAAGAAGAGTAAGAAGAAGGGGTAGAAAAAGGAGAAGAAGAAGAAGAACAAGAATAAGGAGAAGAGGAAAGAGAATAAGATGAAAGAGAAAAAGAATAAGAAGGAGAAGAAGGAGAATAAGTAGTCGAAGAAGAAGAAGAAGAAAGAGATGAATAAGAAGAAGAAGAAGGAGATGAATACGAAGAAGAAGAAGAAGAAGAAGAAAAAGGAGTAAAAGGAGAAGAATGAAAAGAAAAAGAAGAAGCAAAAGAAGAAGGAGAAGAAGAAGGGGAAGAAGAAGTAGTAGAAGAAGAAGAAGAAGGGGAAGAAGAAGAAGAAGAAGAAGAAGAAATAAAAGGAAAAGGAGAAGGAGAAGAAGAACAAGAATATGAAGAAGGAGGAGGAGAAGAAGAAGAAGAAGAAGAAGAAGAAGAAGAAGAACAAAGAAAAGAAGAAGAAGAAGAAGAAAAAGACGAACAAGAAGAAGAAGAAGAATGAGGAAAATGAGAAAAATAAGAAGAAGAAGAAGAAGAAGAAGATGAAGAAGAAGATGGTGTAGAGAAAGGAGAAGAAGAAGAAGAGGAAAAAGAAGAAGAAGAAGAAGAAGAGGACGAGGAAGAAGAAGAAGAAAAACGTGAAGAAGAAGAAATAGAAGAAAAAGGAGAAGGGGAAGAAGAATAAGAATAAGAAGGAGGAGAAAATGAAGAGGAGGAAGAAGAAGAAAGAATAGAAGAAGAAATAGAAGATGAAGAAGGAGAAGAAGAAGAAGAAGCAGAAGAAGAAGAAGAAGAAGAAAGAAAAAAAGAAGAAGAACAAGAAGAAGAAGCAAAATAGGAAGAAAAAGAAGAAGGAGATGGAGAAATAGTAAAGGGAGGAAAAGAAGAAGAAGAAGAAGAAAGAGAAGCTGAAAAAGAAGAAGAAGAAGAGGAAAAAGAAGAGGTAGAAGCAGAGGAAGAAGAAGAAAAAGAAGAAGAAGAAGAAGAAGAAGAAGTATAAGAAGAAGAAGAAGCTGAACAAGAAAAAGAAGATGAAAAAGAAGAAGGACAAGAAGAAGAAGAAAAAGGAGAAGAAGAAAAAAGAGAAGGAGAAGAAGGAGATGAAGTTGAAGGAGAAGGAGAAGAGTCATAAGAAGAAGAAGAAGGAGAACAAGAAGACAAAGAAGAGGAAGATGGAGAAGAAGAAGAAGAAAAAGGAAGAGGAAGATAACATGAAGAAATAGATGAAGAAGAAAAAGAAGAATAATGAGAAGAAGAAGAAGAAGAAGAAAAAGGAGAAAAAGAAGAAGAAGATGATGAAGAAGAGGAAAATGAAGTTGGAGAAGGAGAAGTTGAAGAAGGAGAAGGAGTAGAAGAAGGAGAAGAAGAAGAAAAAGAAGTAAAAGAAGGAGAAGAAGGAGAAGAAGGAGAAGAACAAGAAGAGAAAGAAGAAGCACAACAAGAAGAATAAGAAGACCAAGAAGAAGAAGGATAAGTAGAACAAGAAAGAGAAGAAGAACGAGAAAAAGAAGTGGAAGAAAAAGGAAAAGAAGAAGAAGAAGGAGATGGAGAGGAAGAGAAGAAGGAGAAGAAAGCGAAGAAGTAGAAGGAGAAGAAGAAGAAGAAGAAGACGGAGAAGAAGAAGAACAAGAAGAAGAAGAGGAAGAAGAAGAAGAATAAGAAGTAGGAGGAGAGGCAGAAGAAGAAAAAGGAGTAGTAGAAGAAGAAAAAGGAGAAGCAGATGAAGAAGAAGAAGAAAATGGTCAAGATGAAAAAAGGAAGTAGAGGAAAAGGAAGAGGATTAGGAAGAACAAGAAGTCGAAGAAGTAGTTGTAGTCGTAGAAGAAGAAGAAGAAGAAGAAGAGTATGAAGAAGACGGAGAAGAAAGAAGAAGATGAAGAAAAGAAGAGAAAGAGGAAGAAGAAGAAGAAGAAGAGGAAGAAGAAGAAGAAGAAGAAGAAGAAGAACAAGAAGAAGAGGAAGAACAAAAGGAGAAGGAGAGGAAAAAGAAGAAGAATAAGAAGGACAAGAAGAAGAAGAAGTAGAGGAGGGAAAAGAAAAAGAAGAACAAGAAGAAGAAGAAGAAGAAGAAGAAGAAGAAGAAGGAGGAGAAGAAGAAGTAGTAGATGAGGGAGACGAAGATGATGAAGAAGAAGAAGAAGGAGAAGATGAAGAAGATAAATAGAAAGTAAAAGAATAAGAGGAAGAAGAAGAAGAAGAAGGAGAAGAAAAAGAAGAAGCAAAAGAAGAAGGAGAAGAAGGAGAAGAAAAAGTAGCAGAAGAAGAAGAAGGGGAAGAAGAAGAAGAAGAAATAGAAGAAAAAGGAGAAGAGGCAAAAGAAAAAGAATAAGAAGAATAAGAAGAAGAAGAAGAAGAAGAAGAGGAAGAATGAGAAGAAGAAATAAAAGAAAAAGAAGGAGAAGAATACAAAGTAGAAGAAAGAAATGAAGAAGAAGAAGAAAAAGAAGAAAAGAAGGAAAATAAGAAAGAAGAAAAAGAAGAAGAAGTATGAGAAGGAGTAGAGGAAGGAGAAGAAGAAGAAGAAGAAGAAGAAGAAGAAGAAGAAGAAGAATAACAAGAAGAAGAAGAAGAAGAACAAGAAAACGAAGGAGAAGAAGAAGAAATAGAAGAAAAAGGAGAAGGGGAAGAAGAACAAGAATAAGAAGAAGGAGAAGATGAAGAAGAACAAGAAGAAGAAAAAAAAAAGAAGAAATGAAAGAAGAAGGAGAAGAAGAAGAAGAAGAAGAAGAAGAAGAAAAAGAAGATGTAAAATAGAAAAAAGAAGAAGGAGATGAAGGAGGAGTAGAGGAAGGAGAAGAAGATGGAGAAGAAGAAGAAGAAGAAAAAGAAGAAGAAAAGGAAAAAGAAGTGGCAGAAGAAGAGGAGGAAGAAGAAGAAAAAGAAGAAGAAGTGGAAGAAGAAGAAGAAGCTGAACGAGTAGAAGAAGAAGAAAAAGTAGAAAGAGAAGTAGAAGTAGTATTAGAAGAAGGGGAAGAAGAAGAGGAAGAAGAAGGAGAAGTAGAAGAAGAAAGTGAAGGAGAAGAAAACGAAGAAGAAGGAGAAGGGGAAGAATAAGAAGAAGAAGGAGAAGAAGGCAAAGAAGAAGAAGATGGAGAAGAAGAAGAAGAAGAAGGAGAAGGAGAAGAAGAAGAAGAAAAAGGAGGATGACAACGAGAAGAAATAGAAGGAGTAGAAGTAGAAAAAGAAGAAGAATGAGAAGAGGAAGAAGAAGAAAGAGAAAAAGAAGAAGTGAAGGATGAAGAATTGAAAGAAGGAGAAGGAGAAGTAGAAGGAGAAGAAGAAGATGAAGGAGAAGAAGAAGAAGAAAAAGAGAAAGAAGAAAAAGAAGAAGTGTAAGAAGGAGAGGAACAAGAAGAAGTAGAAGAAAAAAGAGAAGAAGAAAGAGAAGAAGAAGAGGGAAAAGAAGAAGAAGAGGAAGGAGAAGGAGACGAAGAAGAAGAAGAAGAAGAAGGAGGAGGAGGAGGAGGAGGAGGAGGAGGAGGAGGAGGAGGAGAAGAAGAGGAGGAAGAAGAAGGACAAGAAGAAGAAGTAGAAGAAGAAGAAGAAGAAGAAGAAGAATGATAAGTAGAAGGAGAAGAAGAAAGAGAAATAGAAGTGGAAGAAAAAGGAAAAGAAGAAGAAGAAGAAGATGGAGATGGATAGGAAGAGGAGGAGAAGAAAACAAAGAAGTAGAAGAAGGAGAAGAAGAAGAAGAAGAAGAAGAAGAAGAAGGAGATGTAGAAGAAGAAGAAGAAGAAGAATAAGAAAAAGAAGAAGAATAAGAAGAAGTAGAAGGAAGATAAGGAGAAGAAGAAAAAGATTAGTGGAACAAGAAGAACGGGAAGCAGATGAAGAAGAAGAAGAAGAAGGTCAAGATGATGAAGAAGAAGAAGAAGAAGGAGAAAGAGAAGCAGAAGAAGAAGAAGAAGAAGAAGAAGAAGAAGAATAAGAAGAATGGGAAGTTGAAGAAGAGGAAGAAGTAGAAGAGAAGGAAGAAGACGAAGAAGAAGAAGAGGAAGAAGAAGTAGAAGAAGAACAAATAGAAGGAGTTGAACAAACACTTTAAATAGGAGAAGAAGAAAAAGAAAAAGAACAAGTGAAGAAAAAAAAGAAGAAGATGGAGAAGAAGCAGTAGAAGAAGAAGACGATAATGATGAAGCTAAAGAAGAAGAAAAAGAAGAGGAAGAGGAAGAAGAAGCAGAAGATGAGGAAGAGGAAGAAGAAGAAGGAAATAATGGTGAAGAAGAAGAAGTAGAAGAATAAGAGGAAGAAGAAGAAGAAGAAGTAGAAGAAGAAAAAGATGAAAAAGAAGAAGAAGAAGAAGAAGAAGAAGAAGAGGAAGAAGAAGAAGAAGAAGGAAAAGAACATAAAAAGAAGAGGAAGTAGAAGAAGATGAAAAGGAAGAAGAAGAAGAAGAAGAAGAAGAAAAAGAACAATAAGAAATAGAAGAAGAAGAAGAGGAAGAAGAAGAAGAGAAGAAGAAGAAGAAGATGAGAAGAAGAAGAAGAATAAGAAGAAGAAGAAGAAGTTGAAGAAGAATAAGAAGATAAATAAGAAATCGAAAAAGAAGAAGAAGAAGCAGAAGAAAAAGAAGAAGAAGAAGAAGCAGAAATAGAAGAAGAAGGAATAGAAGAAGAAGAATGATTAGAAGGAGAAGGATAAGAAGTAGTAGAAGAAGAAGAAGAATTGAAAGAGGAGGAAGAAGAAGAAGAAGAGGAAGAAGAAGAAGAAGAAGAAGAAGAAGAAGAAGAAGAAAACAAAAAGAAGTAGTAGATAAAAAGAAGTAGAAGAAGAAGGAAAAGAGGAAGTGGAAGAAGAAGTAGAAGAAGAAGTAGAAGAAGAAGAAGAAGAAGAACAAGAAGAAGAACAAGTAGTAGTAGTAGTAGTAGAAGAAGAAGAAGATGAAGAAGAAGAAGAAGAAGAGGAAGAAGAAGAAGAAGTATAAGAGGATGTAGAATAAGAAGAAGAAGAAGAAGAAGAAGAAGAAGAAGAAGGAAAAGAAGAAGAAGAAGAAGAAGAGGAAGGAGAAGAAGAAGAAGGATAAGAAGAAGAAGAAGAAGAAGAAGAAGTTGGGGAAGAAGAAGAAGAAGAAGAAGCAGGAGAATAAGAAGAAGTAGAAGAAGGAAAAGGAGGAGAAGAAGAATAAGAAAGGAAGACGAACAAGAAGGAGAAGAAGAAGAAGAAGAAGAAGAGGAGGAAGAAGAAGAAGAAGAAGATGATGAAGAAGAAGAAGAAGAAGGAGACAAATAAGAAGAAGAAAAAGAAGGAGAAGGAGAAGAAGAAGAAGAAGAAGATGATGATGATGAAGAAGGGGAAGAAGAAGAAGAAGAAGAAGAAGAAGAGAAGAAGAGCAAGAAGATGAAGTGGAAGATGCAGAAGAAGAAGAAGAAGAAGAAGAAGAAGAAAGTGTAAAAGAAGAAATGAAGAAGAAGATGTAGAAAGAGAAGATGGAGAAGAAGAGAAGAAGGAGAAGAAGAAGATGATTAAGAAGGAGAGGAAGAAGAAGTAAGAGAAGAAGAAGAAGAAGAAGCAGATGAAGAAGGATGAGGAGGAGAACAAGAGGAGATAGAAGAAGGAGAAGAAGATGAAGAAGAAAGAAAAGAAGAAGAAGAAGAAGAAGGAGAAGAAGAAGAGGAAGAAGAAAAAGCAGAAGAGGAAGAAGAAAAAACAGAAGAAGAAGAAGGAGAAGGAGGAGGAGAAGAAGAAGAATACAAAGAGGAAAGGGCAGAAGAAGAAGAAGGGAAAGTAGAATTGGAAGAAGAAGGTGAAGAAGAAGAAGAACAGATGGAGAAAAGGAAGAAGAAGAAGTAGATGTAGAAGGAGAAGAAGAAGAAGAAGGAAAACAAGAAGGAGACGAAGATGGAGAAGGAAAAGAAGAAGAAGATGAAGAAGTCGAAGGAGAAGGAGAAGAAGAAAAAGTAGATGAAGTTTAAGAAGGAGAAATAGAAGAAGGAGATGAAAAAGAAAAAGAAGATGAAGGAGAAGAAGAATAAGAAGAAGAAGAAGGAGAAGAAGAAGAAGAAGAAGAAAAAGGAGAAGAAGAAGAAGAAGAAGTACAAGAAGAAGTTGGAGAAGAAGTAGAAGAAGGAGTAGAAGAAGATGAAGAAGATTTAGAATAAGAAGGATAAGAAGTACAAGAAGAAGAAGAAGAAGGATAACAAGAAGGAGCAAAAGAAAGAGAAGAAGAAGAAGAAGAAGAAGAAGAAGTGGAAGAAGAAGGAAAATAATAATAATAAGAAGAAGAAGGAGAAGGAGAAGAAGAGTAGAAGGACAAGAAAATGGAAAAATGATTTAGAAGAAGAAGAAGAAGAAGAAGAAGAAGCAGGAGAAGAAAAAGAAGAAAAATAAGAAGAAGAAGAGGAATAAGTAGAACGAGAATACGAAGATGTAGAAGGAGAAGAAGGAAAAGTAGAAGAAAAAGACGAAGGAGAAGAAGATCAAGAAGAAGAAGAAGAAGGAGAAGGTGATGAAGAAGAAGAAGAAGGAGAATAAGAAGAAGAAGAAGAAGAAGAACAAGAAAAAGAAGTTGAAGAGGACG
>JAIUJO010000221.1:860080-862580 GCA_023846275.1 Vanilla planifolia | reverse complement strand
GGAGAAGGAGAATGGAGAAGAAGAAGAAGAAGATGAAGAAGAAGAAAAAGAAGGAGAACAAGAATAAGAATAATAATAAGAAGAAGGAGAAGGAGACGAAGAAGAAGAAGATGATGATGATGAAGAAGAAGAGGAAGAAGAAAAGAAGTCGTGGAAGAAGAAGATGAAAAGAAAGAAGTGGAAAAAGAAGAAGAAGAAGAGGAAGAAGAAAAAGTTATAGAAGTAGAAGATGAAGAATACGTAGAATAATAAGAGAAAAGAGGAGAAGAAGAAGAACATTGAGAAGATGGATAAGAAGAAGAAGAAGAATAAGAAGAAGAAGAAGGAGAAGAAGAAGAAGAAGAAGAAGAAGAAGAGGGAAAAGAAGAAGAAGAATATGAAGAAGAAGGAGAAAATGATGGAGAAAAAGAAGAGAAGAAGAAGAGGAACAAGAAGAAGAAGGAGAAGAATGAGAACAAAAAGAAGTAAGAGGAGAAGAAGAAGAAGAGGAAGAGTAAAAGAGAAAGAAGAGGAAGAAGAAGAAGAAGAAGAAAAGAATAAGAAGAAAGAGAAGAGGAAAGCAAATAAGAAGAAGGAGAAGAAGAATAAGAATTAGAGGTAGTGTGAAGAAGAAGAAGAAGTAGAACAAGAAGAAGAACATGATGTTGAGGAACAAGAAGAAGAAGAAGGGGAAAGAAGAAGAAGAAGAAGATGTGGAAGAATGATAGGAAAATGAAGAAGTGAAAGAAGAGAAAGAAGAAGAAGAAGAGAGAAAGAAAAGAAGCAGAGAAAGAAGAAGAGGAAGAAGAAGAAGATGAAGAAGAAGGAGAAGAAGAAGAAGAAGAAGAAGAAGAAGAAGAAGAAGGAGAAGAAGAAGGAGAAGAAGAAGAAGAAGAAGAAGAAGGAGAATAATAAGATGAAGAAAAAGAACGAGAAGAAGAACAATAATATGAAGGAGAAGAAGTAGAAGAAGAAGAAGAAGGATAAGAAGAAGAAGGAGAAGAAGAAATGGAAGAACAAGAAAAAGAAGAAAAAGAAGAAGGAGGAGAAATAGAAGAATAGTAGAATTGGAAGAAAATGAAAAAGAAAATTAAGAACATGAAGAAGGAGAAGATGGAGAAGAAGAAGATGAAGAAAAAGTTGGAGTAGGAGAATAACAAGAAGCAAAAGTAGAAGAAGAAGAGGGAGAAGGAGAAGTAGAAGAAGAACAAGAAGAAAGAGAAGAATATCAAGAAGAAGATGAAGAAGAAGAAGAAGGAGAAGATGAAGAAGAAGGAGAATTTGAAGAAGAAGAAGAATAAGGAGAAGAATGAGAAGAAGAAAGAGGAGAAGAAAAAAGGACAAGGAGAAGTTGTAGAAGAAGAAGAAAAAGAGGAAGGAAGAAGAAGAAATAGAAGAAAATGTGGAAGAAGAAGATGAAGAAGAAGAATAAGAGTGGGAAGAAGAAATAATACCAAAGAAGAAGAAGAAGTGGAAAGAAGAAGAAAAAGAAGATGAAGAAGAAGTAGAAGAAGAGGAAGAAGAAGGAGAAGAGGAAAAAAACAAGGAGAAGAGGAAGAAGGACAGGAGGAATAAAAACAAGGAGAGAAGAAGAACAAGAAAAAGAAAAGAAGGAGAAGAAAAAGAATAAAAAGGAGGAGAAGAAGAATAATAAGAAGATGAGGGAGAAGAAGAAGAAGAAGAAGAAGAAGGAGAAGAAGGAGTAGAGAGAAGAAGAAAAAGAGAAAGAAAAACTATAAGAAGGAGAAGAGAAGAAGAAGAAGAAGACGAAGAAGAAGAAGAAATTCAATAAGAAGAAGAAGAAGAAGGAGAAGGAGAAGAAGAAGTAAGAGATGAAGAAGAAGAAGAAGAAGGCAAAGGATAAGGAGGAGGAGGAGAAGAAGAAGAAAAAGAAGGAGAAGGAGAAGAAGAAGAAGAAAAACTAGAAGAAGAAGAAGAAGAAGAAGAAGAAAAGGAATTGAAAGAAGAAGAAGAAGAAGAAGAAGAAGAAGTTGATGAAGAAGAAGAAAAAGAAGAAGATGAAGAAGAGGAGGGGGAAGAAGAAGAAGAAGAAAGAGAAGAAAAAAGAGGAGTAAAAGAAGTAAGAGGAGAAGAAGATGTTGAGGAAGGAGAATAAGAAGAGGAGAAGGAGGAGAAGAACAGAAGAAGAAGAGAAGGAAAAGATGAAAAAGAAGAAGAAGAAATAGAAGAGGAACAAAAAGAAGAAAAAGGAGAAGAATGAGAATTAGAAGAAGGAGAAGGAGAAGAAGAAGAAGAAGCAAGAGACGAAGAAGTGGAAGAAGTCGAAGAAGAAAAAGAAAAAGATGAAGAAAAATGAGAAGTGGAAGAAGAAGGAGAAGAAGGAGAAGAAGAAGCAAAAGATGGAGAAGAATAATAAGAAGCAGAGGTAGTTGAAGAAGAGCAAGTAAAACAAGAAGATGAAGTTGATGTTGAAGAAGAACAAGGGGAAGAGGAAGAAGAAGAAGATAAAGAAGAATAAGAGGAAAAAGGAGAAGAAGATGAAGAGAATGAAGAAGAGCAA
>JAIUJO010000221.1:715080-855080 GCA_023846275.1 Vanilla planifolia | reverse complement strand
GAGGAGAAGAAAAAGAAGAAGAGGAAGGAGAAGAAGAGGAGGAGAAGGAGGGAAGAAAAGGAAGAAGAAGGAAAAGAAGAAGAAGAAGAAGAAGAATAAGAAGAAGAAGAAGGCAAAGGAAGAGAATAAGAAAAAGTAGAAGGGGAAGAAGAAAAAGAACTAGAAGAGGAGAAAGAGGAAGAGGAAGAAGAAGAAGAAGAAAAATAAGAAGAAGGGAAAAGAGAAGAGGTAGAAGAAGAAGCAAAAGAAGAAGAAGAAGAAGAGGAAGTAAAGGCAGTGGAAGAAGAGAAAGTAGAACAAGAGGAAGAAGAAGAAGAAGAAGAAGGAGAAGAAGATTGGGAAGAAGAAGAAGAAGAAGAGGAACAAGGGGAAAAAGAAGAAAGAGAAGAAGTGAAGGAAGAAGAAAAAGAGGAAGAAAAGAAGAAGAAGAAGAGGAGGAAGATGAAGAAGAAGGAGGAGGAGAAGAAGAAGAAAAAGTTGTAGAAGGAAAAGAAGAAGAAGAAGAAGAAGAAGAAAAAAAAGAGGAGTAGAAGAAGAATAATAAGGAGAAGAAGTAGAAGAAGAAGAAGGAGAAGATGAAGAAGAAGATGAAGAAGAAAAAGAAGAAGAAGAAGAAAAAGAAGAAGAAGAAGAAGAAGAAGAAAAAGAAGAAGAAAATGAAGGAGAAGAAGAACAGGAAGAAGGAAAAGAAGAAGAGAAGAAGGAGAAGAAGAATAAAAAGAAGAAGAAAATAAAGATGAAAAAGAAGAGTAATAATAACAAGATGAGGAAGAAGTAGTACCAAAAGAAGAAGAAGAAGTGGAAGAAGAATAAGAAGAAGAAGAAAAAGAAGAAGAAGAAGAAGAACAAGAAGAAGCAAAAGATGAACAAGAAGAAGAAGAAGAAGAAAAAGAAGAAAGAAAAGCAGAAGAAGAAGAAGAAGTAGAAGAAGAAGAAGAAGGAGAAGAGTACAAGAAAGTATAAGAAGAAGACGATGAAGAAGAAGCAGAATATGAAGAAGAAGATGAAGAAGAAGAAGAAAAATAAAAAAGAAGGAGAAGGAGGAGGAGAAGAAGAAGAAGAAGAAGGAGAAGAAAAAGATGAAGAAAAGAAGTAGAAGAAGAAGAATAAGAAGAAGAGGGAGAAGAAGAAGAAGAAGAAGAAGAAGGAGAAGAAGAAGAAGAAGGAGATGAAGAAGAACAAGAAGAAGGAGAAAAGGAAAAAGAAGAAGAAGGAGAAGAAGAAGAAGAAGAAGGAGAAGAAGAAGAAGAAGTGGAAGAAGAAGAAGAAGATGAAGAAGAGGGACAAGAAGAATAAAAAGAAGAAGAAAATAAAGATGAAAAAGAAGAGTAATAATTATAAGATGAGGAAGAAGAAGTAGTACAAAAAGAAGAAGAAGAAGTGGAAGAAGAATAAGAAGAAGAAGAAAAAGAAGAAGAAGAACAAGAACTAGAAGAAGCAAAGGATGAACAAGAAGAAGAAGAAGAAGTAGATGAAGAAGAAGAAGAAGAAGAAGAAAAAGAAGAAAGAAAAGCAGAAGAAGAAGTATAATAAGAAGTAGAAGAAGAAGAAGAAGAAGAAGAAGGAGAAGAGTACAAGCAAGTAGAAGAAGAAGAAGATGAAGAAGAAGAAAAAAAATAAAAAAGAAGGAGAAGGAGGAGGAGGAGAAGAAGAAGAAGAAGGAGAAGAAAAAGATGAAGAAAAGAAGGAGAAGAAGAAGAATAAGAAGAAGAGGGAGAAGAACAAGAAGAAGAAGAAGAAGGAGAAGAAGAAGAACAAGAAGAAGGTGAAAAGGAAAAAGAAGATGGAGAAGAAGAAGGGGAAGAAGAAGAAGAAGAACAAGAAGAAGAAGAAGAAGAAGTGGAAGAAGAAGAAGAAGAAGAAAGAGAAGAGATGGAGGAGAAGAAGAAGAAGAAGAAGAAGTGGAAGAAGAAGTAGGTGAAGAAGAAGGAGAAGAGATGGAGGAGAAGAAGAAGAAGAAGAAGAAGAAGATGGAGAACAAGAACAAGAAGAAGGCGATTGAGATGAAGGAGAAGTAGGAGGAGGAGAACAAGAAGAAGAAGAGGGAGAAGAAGAAGAAAGAGAAGATGATGAAGAAGAAGAAGAAAAGGAGTGGAAGAAGAAGAAGAAAAAGTTGAAGAATAAGAAGGTGAAAAAGAAGAAGAAAGAGAAGAAGAATAAAAGGAAGATTAGGAGGAGAAGAAGAGAAGGAGGGGAAGAAAAAGAAGAAGGAAAAGTTGAAGAAGAAGAAGAAGAAGAAGGCAAAGGAAGAGAATAAGAAAAAGTAGAAGGAGAACCAGAAAAAGAAGTAGAAGAGGAGAAAGAGGAAGAGGAAGAAGAAGAAGAAGAAAAATAAGAAGAAGAGAAGAGAAGAGGAAGAAGAAGAACAACAAGGAGAAGAAGTGGCAAAAGAAGAAGAAGAAGTAAAGGTAGTCGAAGAAGAGGAAGTAGAACAAGAGGAAGAAGAAGAAGAAGAATGGGAGGAAGATGGGGAAGAAGAAGAAGAAGAAGAAGAGGAACAAGGGGAAAAAGGAGAAGGAGAAGAAGTGAAAGAAGAAGAGAAAGAGGAAGACAAGAAGAAGAAGGAGAAGAGGAAGACGAAGAAGAAGGAGGAGGAGGAGAAGAAGAAGAAGAAGAAGAAGAAGAAGAAGGAGAAGAAGAAGAAATAGATGTAGAAGGTAAAGAAGAAGAAGAAGAAGAAAAAGAAGGAGAAGAAGAAGAAAAAAAGGAGTAAAAGAATTATAATAAGGAGAAGTAGAAGAAGAAGAAGGAGAAGATGAAGAAGATGATGAAGAAGAAAAAGAAGAAGAAGAAGAAAAAGAAGAAGAAGAAGAAGAAGAAAAAGAAGAAGAAAATGAAGGAGAAGAAGAACAGGAAGAAGAAAAAGAAGAAGAAGAAGAAGAAGAAGAAGAAGAAGAAGAAGAAGCAGTAGATGAAGAAGAAGAAGAAGAAGAAAAAGAAGAAAGAAAAGCAGAAGAAGAAGAAGTAGAAGAAGAAGAAGAAGAAGAAGGAGAAGAGTACAAGAAAGTAGAAGAAGAAGAAGACGAAGAAGAAGCAGAATATGAAGAAGAAGATGAAGAAGAAGAAATATAAAAAAGAAGGAGAAGGAGGAGGAGAAGAAGAAGAAGAAGAAGGAGAAGAAAAAGATGAATAAAAGAAGTAGAAGAAGAAGAATAAGAAGAAGAGGGAGAAGAAGAAGAAGAAGAAGAAGAAGGAGAAGAAGAAGAAGAAGGAGAAGAAGAAGAACAAGAAGAAGGAGAAAAGGAAAAAGAAGAAGAAGGAGAAGAAGAAGAAGAAGAAGAAGAAGAAGAAGTGGAAGAAGAAGAAGAAGATGAAGAAGAAGGACAAGAAGAATAAAAAGAAGAAGAAAATGAAGATGAAAAAGAAGAGTAATAATTATAAGATGAGGAAGAAGAAGTAGTACAAAAAGAAGAAGAAGAAGTGGAAGAAGAATAAGAAGAAGAAGTCGAAGAAGAATAAGAAGAAGAAGAAAAAGAAGAAGAAGAACAAGAACTAGAAGAAGCAAAGGATGAACAAGAAGAAGTAGAAGAAGTAGATGAAGAAGAAGAAGAAGAAGAAGAAGAAAAAGAAGAAAGAAAAGCAGAAGAAGAAGTATAATAAGAAGTAGAAGAAGAAGAAGAAGAAGAAGAAGAAGGAGAAGAGTACAAGCAAGTAGAAGAAGAAGAAGATGAAGAAGAAGAAAAAAAATAAAAAAGAAGGAGAAGGAGGAGGAGGAGAAGAAGAAGAAGAAGGAGAAGAAAAAGATGAAGAAAAGAAGGAGAAGAAGAAGAATAAGAAGAAGAGGGAGAAGAACAAGAAGAAGAAGAAGAAGGAGAAGAAGAAGAACAAGAAGAAGGTGAAAAGGAAAAAGAAGATGGTGAAGAAGAAGGGGAAGAAGAAGAAGAACAAGAAGAAGAAGAAGAAGAAGTGGAAGAAGAAGAAGAAGAAGAAAGAGAAGAGATGGAGGAGAAGAAGAAGAAGAAGAAGTGGAAGAAGAAGTAGATGAAGAAGAAGGAGAAGAGATGGAGGAGAAGAAGAAGAAGAAGAAGAAGATGGAGAACAAGAACAAGAAGAAGGCGATTGAGATGAAGGAGAAGTAGGAGGAGGAGAACAAGAAGAAGAAGAGGGAGAAGAAGAAGAAAGAGAAGATGATGAAGAAGAAGAAGAAAAGGAGTGGAAGAAGAAGAAGAAAAAGTTGAAGAATAAGAAGGTGAAAAAGAAGAAGAAAGAGAAGAAGAATAAAAGGAAGATTAGGAGGAGAAGAAGAGAAGGAGGGGAAGAAAAAGAAGAAGGAAAAGTTGAAGAAGAAGAAGAAGAAGAAGGCAAAGGAAGAGAATAAGAAAAAGTAGAAGGAGAACCAGAAAAAGAAGTAGAAGAGGAGAAAGAGGAAGAGGAAGAAGAAGAAGAAGAAAAATAAGAAGAAGAGAAGAGAAGAGGAAGAAGAAGAACAACAAGGAGAAGAAGTGGCAAAAGAAGAAGAAGAAGTAAAGGTAGTCGAAGAAGAGGAAGTAGAACAAGAGGAAGAAGAAGAAGAAGAATGGGAGGAAGAAGGGGAAGAAGAAGAAGAAGAAGAGGAACAAGGGGAAAAAGGAGAAGGAGAAGAAGTGAAAGAAGAAGAGAAAGAGGAAGACAAGAAGAAGAAGAAGAAGAGGAAGACGAAGAAGAAGGAGAAGAAGAAGAAGAAGAAGAAGAAGAAGAAGGAGAAGAAGAAGAAATAGATGTAGAAGGAAAAGAAGAAGAAGAAGAAGAAAAAGAAGGAGAAGAAGAAGAAAAAAAGGAGTAAAAGAAGAATAATAAGGAGAAGTAGAAGAAGAAGAAGGAGAAGATGAAGAAGAAGATGAAGAAGAAAAAGAAGAAGAAGAAGAAAAAGAAGAAGAAGAAGAAGAAGAAAAAGAAGAAGAAAATGAAGGAGAAGAAGAACAGGAAGAAGAAAAAGAAGAAGAAGAAGAAGAAGAAGAAGATGGAGAAGAAGAAGAATAAAAAGAAGAAGAAAATGAAGATGAGAAAGAAGAGTAATAATAATATGATGGGGAAGAAGATATAGTACCAAAAGAAGAAGATGAAGTGGAAGAAGAATAAGAAGAAGAAGAAGAAAAAGAAGAACAAGAACAAGAAGAAGCAAAAGATGAACAAGAAGAAGAAGATAAAGAAGAAAAAAAAGCAGAAGAAGAAGTAGAAGAAGAAGAAGAAGAAGAAGAGTACAAGCAAGTAGAAGAAGAAGAAGATGAAGAAGAAGGAAATATGAAGAAGAAGAAGAAGAAAAATAAAAAAGAAGGAGAAGGAGGAGAAGAAGAAGAAGAAGAAAAAGGAGATGAAAAAAATGAAGAAAAGAAGGAGAAGAAGATGAAGAAGAAGAAGAAGGAGAAGCACAAAAAGAAGAAGAAGAAGAAGGAGAAGAAGAACAAGAAGAAGGAGAAAAGGAAAAGGAAGAAGAAGAAGAAGAAGAGAAGAAGAAGAAGAAGATGAAGGAGAAGAGATGGAGAAGAAGAAGAAGAAGAAGAAGAAGAAAAAGAAGAAGAAGAAGAAGAAAAGGAAGTGGAAGAAAAGAAGAAGTTGAATAAAAAGAAGAACGAGGAGAAGATGATGAAGAAGAAGAAGATGAAAGAGAATAAGAAGAAAAAGAAGAAGAAGAAGTAGTAGAAGAGGAAGAAGAGGAGGAGGAAGAAGAGGAGGAGTAAGAGAAGATGAAGAAGTAGAACACGCAAGAGAAGTAGATAAAGATAAGAAGAAGAACAAGAATAACAAGAACTAAAAAAAGAAGAAAAAAGAAGAAGTAGAAGAAGAAGAAGGTAGGAGAAGACGAAGAAGAAGAAGAAGAAGGAGAGGTAAAAGAACAGAAGGTAGAAGAAGAAGAAAAAAGAAGGAGAAGAAGAAGAAGAAGAAGAAGGAGAAGAGGAAAAATGGAAGGGGAAAACGTTGAAGAAGACGAAGAAGAAGAAGAAGAAGAAGAAGAACAAGAACAAGAAGAAAAAGAATATAGAGAAGGAGGAGAAGGACAAGAAGAAGAAGAAGAAGGAGAAGTGGAAGAAAAAGAAGAAGAAGAAGATGATGAAGAAAAAGATGATGATGATGATAATGAAGAAGAAGAAGTAGAAGGACAAGAAGAAGAAGAAGAAAAAGTAAGATAAGATGAAGAAAAAGTACGAGAAGATGGAGAAAAAATAACAAGAATGAGGAGTAGAGGATGAAGAAAAAGAAGAAGAAGAAGTGGAAGAAGAAGAAGGAGCAGAAGAAGAAGAAGAAGAGAAGGAGAAGAAGAAGGAGAAGAAGAAGATGAAGTTGGAGAAGAAGAAAAAGGAGGAGAAGAAGAAGAAGAAGGGGGAGGTGATGAAGAAGGAGGAGAAGTAGAAGAAGAAAAAGAAGAAGGAGAAGGAGAAGAAGAAGACAAAGAATAAGTACAAGTTGAAAGAGAAGGAGAAGATGAGGAAAATAAAGAGTAGAAAAAGTAGAAGAAGAATGAGAAAAAGAAGAATAAGAAAGAGAAGAAAAGAGAGAGAAGAAGAAGAAGTAGTGGAACAAGAAGAAGAAAAAGAAGAAGAAGAAATAGAAAAAGGAGGAGAAGTGTTAGAAGAAGGTAAAAGAGACGGAGAAGTAGAAGACGAAGAATAAGATGAAGAAGAAGAAGGAGTAGGAGGAGACGAAGAAGAAGAAGCATAATAAGAAGAAGAAAAATGAAAAAGAAGGAGGAGTAGGAGAAGAAGAAGAAGAAGAAGAAGAAGAAGAGGAAGTTGGAGAAGAAGAAGAAGAAGAAGAAGAATGGGTAGAAATAGAAGAAGAAATAGAAGAGAAAGAAGAAGAAGAAGAAGAAGAGGAAGTCGAAGAAGAAGAAGAAGAAGAAGAAGAAGATAAAGATGAAGAGGAGGAAGATGAAGAGGAAGAAGAAGAAGAAGAAGAAGAAGAAGAAGAAGACGAAGGAGAAGGAGAGGGAGAAGAAGAAGGAGATGAATAAGAAGTAGTAGTAGTAGTAGTAGTAGTAGAAGAAGAAGAAGAAGAAGAAGATGGAGGACGACACAATAACCTTTCTTCTTGAACCATCTTAACTCTAATTGTATTATATATATTCTTTTAACTATATGATATGTTTATTAACTCCTTTAAAAAATTTATTAATAATCATATTGTATATTAAGTCTAATCATATAGCAGACTCACCTCCAAAAAAAATCATAAGGCCTAAATTCAATTATATTTTACTATAAGAGAACTCTAAACCCCCTTAGTTAATTATCATAGAATTCTTAACTTGTACAATAAAATAAAACCACTAATTCATTTGTTAAAATGAATAAATTCATTAAAAAAATATAATTTCGACTTTTTTATTTTCACTCATTGTAGTAGCCTTCAAGTATGTTCTTCCCCTTCTTGATTCTTATAGTAATAGTAAGTCTCCTTTTTGTCTTCCTTACTACTCTCTTTATGACCAACACAACTTTTTCTTCTCTTTCTTGTTGTTCTCTTGAATTGAGACTTTCTTCTTCCCTCTTCTCTTTATTTTCTCTTTTTCTCCTTCTCTTCCTCCATTTTTCTTTCAATAGCTACATCTCTAAACTACCTAAAACGTTTAGTAATAACTTATTTAACACTTAGCTTATTAAAGATAATTGGTTTAAATTAAAAAGTATTATTTACCATTTCCTTTTGCCAAATTTTGTGCTAAACCATCAACATGAAAACCTACCTCATCCTCAAAATCTGTGGAAGAGGTAGAAGTGGAATTTGAATCACATTTGGTGGCTTTGAAGGTCATGAGTTTTTCCTTCTTCCTTTCATGCTTTAACTTGCTTGTAGAAGCCTCTTTTGTAAGTTTCCTAGCCATCTCTATTTTGACAGTGTAAAGTTCCCCAAGGAGTTCATCCAGTGAAAGTTTGTTGACAACTTTAACCACTTTAATAACCGTTGCAAGGAGATCATATTCCTTTGGAAAAATTCTCAAAATTTTCCATACTAGGTCACCATTTGAGAATGCCCTTCCAAGATATATCAAGCAATTTGTTGTGTCATTAAATCTTAAAAACAAACTTTTAATACACTCACCAAGATTCATTCTAAAAAGCTCATAGTCATGGGTGAGGATGTTGATCTTCGTCTCTTTCACTTGTGAGGTGCCCTTAGAGTTTTTTTTTGCACCTCAAATGTCGTATGCTAATTTATAATTTGTGTAAATTCACTAGGAGAAATTCCACAATGAAAAAAGTTCAAGGCTCTAGCATTCAATTGAGCCAATGTTTTACGGTCAACATTAAGCTCACTAAAGGGCTTGACTTCATTAGTAAAAGAATTTCTAGAAAGTTCACAAGGCTTAGTCATAACTTCCCTTAATTCTAAATTGATAGATTGAATAAATATTATAAAATGGTTTTTCCAATATAAGTAAAATTCTTCTTTAAACAAGGGAGGCCCAATTGAAGAAAAACCTTCACACAAGGTTCCACCCATATCAACAAAAAAGGAAGCCATAAAAAAAGCACAAAAACATAAAGAATGTGAGAATCCCTGCACTTAGCACAAGAGGATCTCTCATATGATGTTACTCACATAATTTGGGATTCCTCTCTCTTATACCAATTGAAGTTCTTTATGCTTAAGACAATCCGATAAGGGGGGGTGTATTGTGGT
Organism: Vanilla planifolia; assembly: GCA_023846275.1. Lineage (NCBI taxonomy): Eukaryota > Viridiplantae > Streptophyta > Magnoliopsida > Asparagales > Orchidaceae > Vanilla > Vanilla planifolia. Next base: position 846,482 of record JAIUJO010000221.1, on the reverse strand, counting down.
AAATGAAATTTTCTTTTGATTTTTGGTTTCAATTAAAACTTAAATCTTTTAAGCAAGAATAAGAAAGAATAGTACACAAGATTTTTAAGGTGGTTTGACTCAAAATAAAGCCTACATCCACCCACAATCGCTGTTTGGAAAAGAACACTAAAATCACAAAATTACAAGCGAGGTTTTTTGTATGATTCACCTCAAACCTACTTGGGATTTTACCTACGGCTAATCCTGAACCTACTTGAGTTTTTTCGGGCTCAACTCACCAAGGCTTTGCACAATTGCCGGGATGCCCTTACCCCAAAGAAAGAAATACAAAAAATTTGCAAAACTTAAGACAATTTTAAGAGAAATATAAGGCACACACAATATCAAAGAAAGAGAGGAACAGAGATTGAAAAATAGTTGAAGCAAAAACCTCCAATTATGGTTCCTTCTTGCAGCTTTCACTTTGACTTTGGAAGCACTATATGCACTTAGAATTGCTTGATATGGTGATTGGAAAGCTTTGAAATCTTAGTAATGGTAACCTCTAGGAGTTCTTCATCATTCCCTATTTATAGGGCTTAATTTGAGCTCTAAATCTACTCCCAACGGTTCTAAAATGAACTAGACTTTTGGATAACGAACACAAAGCTGTCACCGTTCGATTTGGAGCCTGAAATAGACGTTTCAGATTGAATCTCGAATTTACAGTTTGAGATCAATCCTGGCCATTGGATCTAGGTGGCCTTGATCTTGGCCATTGGATTGCACATTTGTTGTCCTGCATATATTAAAAAAATTGGCTTAGAAATAAACTAAAATAGAAACTTACTACAGTGGTTCTGCATCCTCTTGCAGATCTTGCTCGGTTCCGAATATCCTTCTTGGCATTTTACTCATTTATCATGCAGTAATTTACTTTCATTAATCTAAGCCGTCCAATCGAGCTTGCCCTTCTGCCTTCCTTGGCAATCAAATGGAAGTTTAGTTCCACATCGTCCAAATGTCTTTGCCATGGATCTCGATAAAACTTTCAGTTCATTTGTCTCTATAGTAGTTTGGGGTTTGCTCCCCCTTTCCTAGACAAAGATTTCATCACTTGGTCTTGGTTGGCTTGATTTCACGCTTGCTTTGATCAGCTTTCTCTGTGGGCTGTGTTCGCACTTGTTTTGTTCAGCAGCTGCGGGATAATTTCTCACTTGTTCCATTAAACAGCTCTTCCTACGATCTTTGGGCTTCACTCGCCCCTTCTGGGTCTATCAAATAATTTTTACTTTATTTTATTTTTTAAATACTTAAAGTCTGGACAAACCAACCATCGAGTCGGGTCTACCCACCCAACGCTACAGTGAAAATTCTTGAGACTGAAGTTGTTTTATAGTGTTTTGTGAGAAATTTTGTGCCAAAATTTTGAATATAAGTTTTCCAAAATAATTTTATATTATGATAGTATTATAAGTGTTTTAAATGACTATGAAAAAAATTCATGAAAAATTATTCATAAATAATTTAAAAAAATAAAATATTGATGACTATACTTTTTATCAATAATGCTTGGCTCAAAATCCAAATTAAAAAATTATTTAAATTTATATCAATTTCAAATATTAATACTACTAGTGTGCCACATCATCTCAAAATTTGGACATATCAAATTAAAAAAAATAAAAAGATATCCAAGTATAAAGATTTTGGTACATGCCTTCAATTTCCTTGAAACTTGCTATCGCTCCAAGAGTCTTGAAGACCACTATTTTAGACATTTAATGTTCATGGCTTCACTTAATTGAATATTAATAATTTCACTTAAAATAATCCCATATGAGATATAAACATTTATGCTTGACACATCAAACACAATTGTGTAATGAAAAACTAAATATTATTTTTTATTTAATTTTAGTTAGTCTAAACTTATTTTAAATATCATGCCACAACTTAAAATAAAATATATATATTATATTTCTAATGTAAACCAGTTCTTATGCTATCCATATGATTTAATATATGTACCTTATCATAAAATAAACATATAAAGGATCCATAGAAATTTAAAAATTGTGGGCCAATGCAATACAAATATTTTTTATCAAGATAACTATGTCATATATAAAAATACATAATATAAAATGGCATACAATATATCTTAATTTAAGTATAAATTATCTTTTAATTCAATATTATATTTATATTACCATTATCAAACTTTTCTACTTAAATTCAAGGTGAAGATTCTTAATGCACTTTTCTTTTCTTTTAGTTTTTCTAAAACTCATAGATGCATGCACATGAGTTACTATATAATCTTTAATAATGAAAATATCTAAAATTCTTTAAGATTATATAACCCAAGGCATTCTCTCTACTTTCTCTACTACAAAAACATCAACTATATGATTCCCCCATCGTGTTGTATAATTGGCATCTCACTAAGTCATTGTTATTATTTCTTCACTTATTGTATTATATGACCTCTCCATCAAATAGTATGATTCCTTCAACTCCCTATATATGGTTATCAGAAGCCCATCTTACTCTTTGACCTTTATCTAATAATATTGTATGAGAATCCCATGGTATAGTATGATCACTCCAACTATGATATGACGACATTGTTGGACCACACAAAAAGCTTTCTTCTTGAACCAACTTAACTCTAATTGTATTATATATTCTCTTAATTTTATGATATGCTTATTAACTCCCTAAAAAAATTATTGATAATCATATTGTAAATTGAGTCTAATCATATGGTAGACTCACCTCCAAACAAAACCATAATGCTTAAATTTGAATATATTTTACTATAAGACAACTCTAAACCCCCATAATTAATTAACATAGAATTCTAGTACAACAAAATAAAACCTCTAATTCCTTTACAAAATGAATAAATTCAATAAAAAATATCATTTCAACTTTTTTCCCCTATTTTCACTCATTGTAGTAGCTTTCTAGTACGTTCTTCCCCTTTATTCTTATAGTAATAGTAAGTCTCCTTTCTGTCTTCCTTGCTACTCTCCTTATGACCAACACAATTCTTTTATTCTCTTTCATGTTGTCCTCATGAATTGAAACTTTCTTCTTTCCTCTTCTCTTTATTTTCCCTTTTTCTCCTTCTCTCCCTCCATTTTTTTTCATTAGCTACACCTTTAAACTACCTAAAAGTTTTAGTAATAACTTATTTAAAAGTAATCTTGTTAAAGATAATTGGCTTAAATTAAAAAGTATTATTTGCCATTTAAATATTCATAATATATAAATGTATTATTAAAAAAATTGTAATTAATTATGTAGGTCATAAAACATTATTAGCACACTACAATTATATTCTTCAAAGAGAGTTCCTTTTAATTTTATGCTTTAATAAAATTTTATTTTCATTTAAAAATAAGACACACTTCTCAAAATAAAATTATTATTATTTTCTTTTAATTAATAAATGTATTATTTAAAAAAATAAATTTATTCCTTAACTTTTATAACCTAACATAGAACATGTTGAGCATCTTGAATGACATGCACAAATCATGTAAACTGTACTCTAATACAAATGAATAATATTTGCCTCTACAACCTCAATGGCAATACGTTATGAAATTTCTAGATATCATTATAGAAGAATATTAAATAAGATGATATATTTGTAAGTAGTAGAATATTTAGGTATTTTATAAAAATGTCTTGTTGAAACTCATGGGGAATAAGATTTTCAAATTCTAAACAGTCATGGTACGAGTAGAATAAAAAATGATTTTAACTGCCTTTACTTCCCAAGCTTAATTCAATAATGAGCTTTGAAGAGTTCAGGTCAGCACGACCTTGTTGTCTCGGCTTATAAATAAGTCTAGGAAGGCCAATCCAATTAGCTTTTTCATATAAGAAAACAGAGAAGCAAAATTGCGCCATAGAGGAGAGTTGCAAAGGTTTCAGCCATCGATGATGTATGTTTTTTAGAATGACTGTAAGAAAGATTGAAAAGCATCAAGGAAAAGATGTTAACTATCTAGCAGTCTCCTACACAAGTAATGAATTTGTTTAACCTTTGCGTGTCAATTATAAATAGGAGGTGTCCCCTAAACAAATATATATTTCATGTTGTTTTGACACGAGAAAGTTGATCATGTTTTGGCTGTTGCTCCAAACTTGCTTGGGTTCCTCGTCAAATATATATTCACTCTCACCTGCTGGAAAATGGAGCAGGGAGATTGAAATGAATGGAGAAAGTGAAGTTATTTTCACATTTTGAAATCAGTTGATTTTATTGAAGACACAAAATTAATGGATTCTCCGAGAAAATATAAGAAACTTTGGAGCAAGTGGGATGTACGTATTTTGATAATGGTAAGCCTCACGATACAAATTGTGTTTATCTTCCTTGGACGTTTGAGAAACACATCAGCATTGAGAACATGGATAAGAATGGCTATTTGGAGCAACTATCTTTTGGCAAACTGGGTTGCCGACTTCATTCTTGGCCAGCTAAGCAGCACCATGTACGACAATAGCAACAATGCTATCCTCGCAATCTGGGCACCTTTCTTTTTTCTTCACCTTGGTGGCCCAGACAACATCACCGCCTACTCCATGGAGGATAATGAACTGTGGGCTCGACACCTTATTGCCCTTGCCTACGAGCTCATCATTTCCATCTATGTTCTGTTTTGGTCTCTTCCAAGTAACCTCCTGCTCATATTCTTTGTCGCCATCATCAAGTATGCAGAGCAGTCTTACTCGCTCTACAGAGCTAGCACTGACGATTTTCGTAGCTCCATGGTCATTTCAAGCAAGTAAAGTCAATTAAACCATATTTCTTCCAATTGTAGGACAATGGTAGCATGTGTGTTGGACAAAAATGAAAAACAAGAATTGAATGCTTTAAAAGGAGCTTTTGATATGTACTCGGTTTACAAGCATTTCTTCGTGGATGTTATTCCACTTGTGGACATATACAAAGTAATCATAGACATGTTGAAGGAGATGACTGCCAAGGAAGTTTTGGCCCTGACAAGCATGGAACTCAGCTTTTCCTATGATAAGATGTACACGAAGGGCATCATTAATTGCTCACGTGCCGGCATCATCCTTAGGGTGATCTGCTCCTACGGTATCCTTCTTGCTTTCTTGCTGCTTGTTTTCTCCCTAAAGCATGGCTTTGACACTAGTGACGTCACAACCACTTATGTCCTGCTTGGAGCTTCTATATGTCTTGATATCGTGGCTTCTCTCATGTTCTTACTTTTTAACTAGCCAGTGATCTTCCTTCTTGAATTTAAGAAACTAGGCAAGTGGGGTTTGCTTCTTGCCTAGCTCATTCTCAGAATAAGGAGAAGATTATGGCGTGAAAGAAGATGGAGGCCTTTAGGGATGCTGCACCTCAACTAGATCACCAACTATTCAGGAATGTAGTAGTACAGCCAAAGGAACATGTATCACCAGACAATCTGAAGAGTAAGAGGATAAACAAATGGGCGTGTAGAATATAATCCAAGCTTAGACAACCCATTAGAGCAGTTCAAGAGGCAACGGTATTGTTCCCAAGCGGGACCAGTGGATTTTCATCCTAAACTTCATATTCATAGAAGTTAGTAAAGCCAATCAACTTCTTCTAGAGCTTGTCACTACACATGCTCAGAAACGTTTACAAATATCTTGGGGGTAGTTCAACGATAAGGCAGGGCTCGCTGCACTCCAGCATGTCGATGCCCAAGTATGTGTTGTCCCTGGATTCCTTAATTTTATAGAAGGCTTATCAGTCGATCAAAAAGTTCTTGTGTGGCACATTGCGACACAGTTATGGTACCACTGGAAGTGCCAGGAGCTGCACTCATTGCATCATCCTCATAAAACACAACCATAGTCTAAGGGGTTAAGAGCGTAGAAGAGCACTCGGTGCGGGATGTAGGCATGCAAGTGCCAGTCCAACTATATGTTGTATCTGGTGTTGATGCAAAAAGAGATAATGGCAACCATGGGAGGAGCAAGCTCATTGATTTACTAGCATGCTTGGTATGATATGTTACAGTTCATCGAACGACATGAAGAGAATTTGACGTGGAATGTGAACAACGATGGTGAGGTTGAGGGGAAGGCGTGCAGGCTGATGCTGACCGAACTTATAGAATGTATCACATATCCATCTCTATTTCAGATAACTTGAGTGCTTGCCCACCAGATTCTTGTGGTTGTGGAGGATAAAGGTGGTAGGTGATCACATCGGCATGGGTGGAGCTTTTGTTCCCAGGAGTGAAGAATACTCGAGCGAGCATGCACAGTAGGGGAGGCGGCATTCTATCTTTTGTTTTTCTACTTGTGAAGCATGTGGGAAAGGTGGATTCTTTGGATATTGGCAGATACATGATGGCTGGTACACTGGACACAGCCAAAAAGCTACCATCCTTCATTAAACTATATTTAAGAAATCGTCCGCTTTGATGACGACTGGTGAACAGGTGTGAATAATGTATCCATAGATCCAACTTCGGCAAAATAAAAAATTCTCCTTCAACTGGTCTACAAAATTTGGTCCTTATAGAAATATTGAAGATAATGACACCCCAAAATAAACAATATTTCAAAGCATAGTTTTTCTATATTTGCTCATTGAAAAATGTGAAAGAAAGAAAATGTAATTTATTGAAAAAAAATAATATATGGATTTTTGTTCATAAAGAATAATATAATCACATACAAATATTTTATTATAATAAATTAATAATATCATTGACAAAAAAAATCTTATATTTCATGAAAGAACAAAAAATATATTTTTTACTTTTTATATTCAAGTTGTTGTATTCATTTAAAGTTATCAAAGCATAAATATAAAGAAAAATAGTAATAGTTGTTCAAAATTTATTTTATAATTTTTTTCTCATTCAATATAAGTAATCTTAACAATTGTTCTATTCTTCTTTTTTTTACAATTTTATTTTATTTTGGTACTTTTCTAATAAGAAATTGCTTATGAATTTCATGTTTTTGTTCAAAAAATCAAATTCTTTAGATAAAAATTTTTCTTCTCTGTTTGTTCAAATAATTTTTATATTAAACCAATTTTTTATTTTTATAAGACCTTCAAATTCCTTATATTTTTAAAATACCTTTAATTTATGAACTAGAAAAGTTATCCAACTCATATGAATAAGGTCATAACCAAATAATAAATAATATCTATTTTTATTTTGAAATAAAATATTCATTTGTTATAAATATCAACATGAACTAACTAAACAGACTACATAACTTTCTAAAACTTAAGAATGATGATTATTGGTGCTTATCAAAAATATAACTTTCACAAATATAATGAACATTAGAAATAAAAGAAATATCATTCAATATTTTTTATTTTATAACTTAAATCTAACAAAATTCAAATAATCATTCTAATAATATCACAACTAACATTTATTCTTAACCTCTCCTACAAATACATTACTTTTAATATGAAATTATTTTATTAAAAACACCTTATTGACGCAATTCATCCTCAGATATACAAAATAATGTTATTATATTACTTATCTAATACTTAATGAACCATAAGCTAAAAATTCAAATACTAAACAAATATCATGAGCCAATTTTTTTATCATTTATCCTTCGTTATGATTTAAAAAAGTGCCTTGACATCTATTATATTAACTTGAGTCTTTATTCATGTTCACATAAAAATTTCTACACTTCGAAACTTAAAAAGTCCACATCATTGTAATACTAGAAGTTGAATATAAAAGTTAAATGAAATTCAAAACATTGTTTCAAGGTGGCCTTGGTTTACACATCCTTTACACCTCTTTAAAGGGAAATTAATAACTAACTCAAAATCTTAATAAATAATTATTGGCCTCATACATCACATATATATCTTTAATGATTTGGAAACTAATCAGAATGATAAAAGGGAAGCTAAGTAAAGATATAGGTCCTACCAAAAAATGTGATCCCGGATTGCTGAAATCGATTGGAGTTTCCGAGCATCACTACAATGCTTTCCTTCCCCTAAAATGTTTACCACCTTGCCTTTGCCACTTTTTTTCCCTTGACGAGAATGAGCTGCTCTTGCTCTTTTGGTAGCCAGCGGCATCGCCTTCGAGTGCTGATTCTGCCTGTTGCTTAGTGCACCAGTCTGGTTAAACATTAATAGCAATTTATCTCAATTAGACCTTGATAAAAATAAGCTTTGAAATAACAAAATTACGTAACAAAAACAAAAAAGCATGTTGCTCTTGCAATTGAAAATGGCAAATGTAATTATGACATTCCTTTTTTTGTTTCACGACAGTTATAGCCTTGTACTTTTCTCTATCCTGTTTGCCTGCTCGAACGAGAGCTACCGTCCTTCTTATTGAGCTTGCTCCTGATGTGCACCTAAGCACAAAACATGATTATCATTTGTTAACCAATGAAGTTTAGTAATTTGCTTTTAAAAATGCCAAACCAACTTGGATGGGTCAAACGTCACTATATGCACTCAACTCAAAAATAAAATAAACTTGAATACATCTAAGAGGTTATGATTGTTCTTATTCCTGCCATTTCAATGAGATCACTCCAAAAGAATGGCTAGTGAGAAACATCACAGAAAGAAACCATGTTATAAGACATTAAAAGCAGGTACCTATGAACTATATTTGTGCAGCTTTGAGCGTAGATTTCTTCGTGGTTAAGACAATAACATTGCTGACACAGCTAAGTAATAATGCTTCCATTAGCTAATTTCTAGATTGAATATAACTATGACACTTTTGCTGGATAAAATAAACTCCATTTGAATCTAATTACTTGCATTAGAAATAACTCGTTATTGCTTAATTTTACTTCAAATAATGCATGGTCAAAGTATAAAACATGACTTAATCCCCTTAACAATGAAATTAAGTTATATCCTATGAAGAATTATGTGTCCAATAAAACCACGTAATCGGTATTTCATCTTCGAAATACTAAGTCGACTGATACACCTGTAGGACTAACTATCTCGCTTCACTTCTCCATAGAAGATCAACATTAACATCATCAGGCCATAAAAAGCCATGAAATATGCTTAAATAATACACATTGAGAAGTGAAATCAGAAGGGCCATCAAACCAATAGAAAGCAACCATGTTAGAGAATTACCTCAAGCTTAACAAGGTTCAAACGTTTTGCACTTAGCTATCAGAAGTTGGAATTTTAGAAGTTGCTGCTTGATAGCCTTCATCCTTTCTTAATAGACCATGTTGAGACAAGGCCTTCTTTGCCTCTTTATTTTCCTAATAAACATTTGAATATGATTTCTCAAGTTAAACTTCTAGTCAAGACATGAGACCCGACACATAACTTATGCTCATTTATTTGATAACAACGGAGATTGCCTTCAATTTAAAAGCTTGGTCAAGAACATCTGCATGAACAAGGTAATCTTTGCAAAAGCCATGCTATCAATAAATACAAGATAATCAATGAGCTGCTAAGAAAATTGAACATAGAAGATAAAAGATGAAGCCCACCTTCAGTTCTTTGATATGTTGGAAGTCTTCATTAGAAACAATACCATCAGTTTCATCAATTGAAACTTCGACAACCTTGATTACTACAAGTCTTTTAAGAGAACACAGACTTGCATCAACAGCATTTGGACATTCAACAAAATTGCCTAGCTTTCTCTTCTTTCTATTTGTCAGATCTTTCTGATCGTCGGCATCTTCATGTTGCCCATCAATACGTATGGCTTGCACTTCTATTTCTTCATTCAATTCTTTTGTGTCACAAACATTAGCAATTCCCCATCATCTGAACCTTCTTCATCACTATCATTCCTGCATGTATCATCTTCTAAACCATCAATACCACTAGATTGTCCACTTTCAGGGAAAAATTCATTGTCACTCTCTCCATTTTCTACAGAATCCTAATCTTCTTCTTATGCAACTCTATCACAGATATCATCGTCAACTGGTGAGGAATCATTTTTCAGCTTCAGAACCATAAGCAGCCATTTCATCCTCAGACTACTGCATAAAGGCTTATCATCGTCTTGTTTAAGTAACTTAACATTGGGTACGTCATTGGCAACACTGACTTCTCCAAATGCTTTTGGTCTGGCTTTTGAATCAATGGGACAAGCTCAGTCTTTCTTGACCAAAACTAAAGAGCATATCTATAGAAATGAAAAAAGAAAATTTAATTTTTTTCCCAAAATATAACAAATTTGTCATTCTTTTTTCCTTGCAGCATTAAGGATGCCATAAAAAAATAGCAAAGTCAAAAAGATACCTCTCTTAATAATATGATCAAGGAGCACGCATCAATTGAAACAGCTTTCTCATGCGACTTTTTGTACAAGACCAAGTCTTGAAGAAGGTCTTCATTCATCAACTAAATCACAATGAAAAAAACAAAAAATAAGAAAGATGATGGTAACTGCTCCTTTCATGCTGTAGTAAAAAAGATAAAGGAATCCAAATATTCTTATGTTGCTATGAAAGCCAAGAATGAGAGAGCAACAGCTCAGTTTAGGATGTTTGTAAATATAAATAAATCTTGGTTCCTAGGTATTGTTGACCTAGAAGCATTTTTTAGTGGTGATTAGAAATTCTATATCAAAATTGCAAACTAAAAAATAGTTCATAAATTACCACTAATATGCAAATATGAAGGAAAATCATCGTGTAAAGAGACAAGGATTCATGATGTCACAGAGGTGCTTGAGTAAATATATAAGGTGCAAATTCCATAATGCATTAGTTCCAGCTATTTAACTATCAAGCAGCTGAACCATATTACTATTCCTTTCCTGTGAATGATTGTTTAAGATATGCAGGCACTTAAATCACATATATTTCCATCTTTTCAAAGGTGTAATTCATGAAAAATTGTAGTATTTATTACTATATCATCATGTGCACAAACAAGTCTTTTACATATGTTGCTACTTATCAAAAAGTGCATTTGGCAGTATCCAAGCCACTTTAGTTAAATATGTTTGCATATTTAGGTATAATTGAAAGGCAATTGCATCAAATGCAAGAGCATTAGTATGATAGCTTAAATTATTTAATTATAAATACATTTGCATTTATGTATTTGATGTTGAATGTAAACTGTATAGATCTAACATTATGAAATCAAAATATTTTGATGCATCTCAAAAAAATATCATGTGGCTATAGCTAGATTTGAAACTTAGGCAAACCATTGAGAAAATCTTGAAATGAGAAATCTGTCAGTACATTATTTGTGATTTTTTGAAGTCTTTTAAATTTTTTTTTATAAATTTTTAAAAAGAAAATTAAAACAATATTTTATATAATCCTCTTTATTACTATAAAAAGAATATGCTTACCCTCCCCAATGCTTTTTAGGTATGCTCTACTCATATGGAGGTCTGAGAAAAAAAAGAAGAGCTTGGGAGAAAAGAAAAAGATAATAGCTTGTGCTTGGGTCTAGAGGGCTGCATTATGCAAAGCTTCACCTAAGAAATCCACAATAGAAACTACTTTAATATGGGAAAAGAGTTTCATAAAAGAGCTCATATCTTGAATTGCATAAAAAGGACTATTAAAAGTATACTTTTGACTGAGATTTTTCTCCCTTGGAATGTTGTTAAATTTTCTATTAAGCTGCTCGAGTGATGGTTTTAAAGTAATCAAATACTGTGTTCTATTTGGTAGTGTTGTTAAGAATGTTTATGTCACATACCATACAATAGGCTTAATCACACAATTTTGACAAGAAAAAATATACCATACGACATGAGAGAATCACGATTATAATCGTTGGCACCTGAATTATGATCAACCCTATTGTCATTAGTAGCTAAATTATGAGCCATGGTATGGCAAGGACAATATCATCATAAGTAGAAGATACTAGGCAATTAGGGCGATGGTTCCGTAAAGCAAAAGAAGGATTTAAAAACATTTTGTAACTATGTTTGTGAATACTTATTGTATTAAAAATATAGAGTTTAGAAAAATAATAAAAAAAAGAAAACTTAAAATAATGTTTAAGAATTTTAAAAATCTTATGAATAAAATATAAATAATTACTAACAGCATGTAATAAAAATTATAAAAAAAGAAAAGATAAAAAATGAAAAGGCAATAAAAGTGACATAAAAGAGTGATCATATGAACAAATTAAAACTATAATATAAGTTAGTTAAAATTTTAAATTATTTTAAAATATTATTTTGGATTGTGATGGATGATATGAGCATACTACATAACATATATTTATCTCTACTTATGTTCTGATTAATATTACAACATACTATAATTATCTACACAGACATATGGCAATTAAAAAATAAAATATAAATATATGATAGAAAAAGAAATAAAAAGAAAGAGTGAATGATTGACTAAATAAATCTAGAACATGAAAAAGATGAAATAAGAATGTGATGATTTCTCTATGACCCCATCTTATGATTGTTCGATATAAGAGAATCACCTTTTGTATTGTTGGTGCCTAAATTATGAGACATGAATTTCATGGAGAGTTCGATCTTGGCTCAGGATGAATGCTTGTGGCATGCTTAACACATGCAAGTCGGATGGGAAGTGGTGTTTCCAGTGGTGAATGGGTGAGTAACGCGCAAGAACCTGCCCTTGGGAGGGGAACAACAACTGGAAACGGTTGCTAATACCCTGTAGGCTGAGGAGCAAAAGGAGGAATCCACCCGAGGAGGGGCTCGCGTCTGATACGATGACCCCTATTGTCTGTAGTAGCTAAATTGTGAGCCATAGCATGACAAGTACTGCACCATGTGACTACCAAATACTAGACAATGTGAGCACTGGCTCCATGATAAATAATATGATATGGAATCATGAGTGAGGATAATGATCATATGAAAAAATTAAAATCTTAAAAAATAAGAAAAAAAAATAAAAAATAAAATAAAAACAATACAAATATGAGAACAAGAAAAAATAATATATGATATTAATATTATACAACAATTATGTGTATTATGAGCATATAAACAATGATTCAGCATTTTATATCTTTTATTGATAGCATATATTATTCTTAATTATTGCTCCATCTTTATTTAACAACACATCCATATTATTTTATCTTCTTGCAATTAGTAGTTTGCAAATTAAGTATATTATGCCCATTTACTTGTATTATAAGCCAAGATACATGCATATACAAAGCTAAGGGTTCTTAAAATATAACTTAAGATTTTGAATTAAATAGCAAGTTATTTTTTAAACTTTGTTAAAGACATTAAATGTGAAGACAATTGTTATACTTAGTTGACAAAAAATACATTTTTATACTTTTCAACTTATCTTTCATTTGGTAGCTTGAGATCACGTTTGCTGCTTTCTATGCTATTATTTTATTTTAAGATATTATATTGGATATTTGATGTTTTTCATCACCCCAACTCAATTTTGGAATTGTGTCCTTTAGATTTGTCACATGCTCTCTTTATTGTATGGTATTCTGATATTGTTGGTATATTTTAACATTAAGTCAAACAAGGAGTGACAATTAGACCATCAAAGGTGCTAATACAATAAATGTGAACTTTACGAGTGCATGACACTGTTGACTTGCCAACAGCTCTTTTCCACCTGCACCAAATTTGATGCTGGTAGAGAGGCATATAGTGTTGTCGCTTTCAAGGGGAGCCACTTGCAAGCCAGCACCATCTGTGAAAAAACTAAGTTGGACACAAAAATTCATCACAAAGGAAACCAAGCAAGGACAAAAGCATCCATTAGAACAACACAAAATACTTGACAATAGTCCAAAACAATTGACAAATAAAATTGCTTCAAAGCATAACAAGTTCAATAGAAACACAATCAGATGAATAGAACACATACCAATGGCATCCTCAAGCACATCTCATGTACCACATTTAACCCAACAGCAATTGCCTAATAGAACACAAGAAGTAGATTGAAATTAGTACACCACTCAGTAATGACAAAATATTCAATATCTAAATAGAGTATAAAACACCTCAGGATGAGAACGATCATGCACAAATTGATTCACTATTTACTCGAATTGCAAATTGGCTGGAAATTAAATTTAGTCCATCCATAACTAAACATAACTCCACCAGCAAATATAGTTAATGGAATCCAAAACCAAACCTATCATTCTTAGTATTATTATCTACTATGAATAACTCACTACATTCATATCAAAAGAGAAGTCACTTCAAGAAGGGAAATGAAATGTAATAAGTTGTCATGTACTGAAGGAATTAACAGTGGCAAGAAACTGAGTTTTTTCTTCAATCAGAACTCTTAAAAATTGGTGCTGTGGGAAAAATGCACACCCCCATCCAACATTTTTGACACATTCTATACCAGCCTAAAGACGTTATCCACTTTACAATTCAATCTCTATGCAGCAAAAAGAAGAATCAAAATGAATATGTGAAGAAGTACGATTCTAATCTTACAAAGAAATTAATTTGACAATTGCCATTTGTGACCATAGGCTTCAAACAAAATTTCAACAACTCTCAATAAAGATTTTTAAAATTAAAAAAGACCATAAAAGGAAGCACTAGCTACTACTCAATAGATCATGACCTTGAAATTAGTCCATTTTGTGGAAAAAAATACGAATTCAACTACAGGAATATTTAATGTTTTTTACTTGAAAGGCTGATATTATACTTTATGTGGAATTAACCTCACTTGACAAAAAAATGGAACCATTTTAAAGCTTTTCATAGATTCGTTAGCATGTTTACAAATGCAAAAAACACCAACAATATTTAAAAATACTAGATAATATTGTACAATTACAAATTTTCAAACTAAGTAGTTTTTAACAATACAGATGAATTATGAATCTAATTCAATGTTTCTCCTTGAATCTTCAGTTATATATATAATAATGACCCCAACACACCCATGCAAACAATCTAGAGCCTCAAAAAAGAAGTTTAAAAATAAGCAAAAAAATGATAAGGCAAGAATGTAAAAGGGAAAATCTAAGAGAACCAAAAAGACTACCATCAAACTATAGGTATCACCATTCAACCAAGTAAGGGGAAGCAGACATCATTAACAATAGGGACAAAACACCATTATAGAAGCAATCACTACCAAGAAGTATAAATCTGACTATCTGATAGGTGCCTGCATACTAAAGACATAAAATAACTACATGGAGATCGACAAAAAAGCTAACCACGTCAAATCATTCATTGCATACATGAAGATGAGAGAAGAGCATCTCAGCAAAGCCCTGTGGAGTTATACAAAGTAAGAATTATTTCTTGGAACAAGATTTTTCAAAAAACAAAACAGGTCTTCAATTCAAGGTTTATTAACCAGTGCATCTTTAAGATGAATAAGAGGAGGAGAGGAGTGTGCTACTTCATTTTTTGATGATTGACGTTGCTGCCATTTCATATCGCAAACAACACGTTGCAATTTTACCTTTTTCTTTTTCTTGCTCGAAGTAGTGCCCTTGTGTTGTGCCCAAATATGTACAAAGATATCACTATTAGAAAAATATTTTGGAATTCCAGTACCTAACCCATTTCTACAACAATGATAATACGGAACATGCGAGAATCAATGAAAGTGTTTCATAAGTCAAGTTTTTCTTACAATACAATTATGATCACTAGCACTTTTATAATCAATGAAAGTGTTTCATAAGTCAAGTTTTTCCTTACAACATAGTTACCATCACAAGCATTTTTGTAATCACATGGACTATAGTTAAAAGATAACCAAATCCTACAAAAACTTGAGAGACTATCGAGAACTTACCTTTCAGTGGAAATAGCATGTCTTTTTCAATTTAATAGCATAGACTTCAGTTAAAACAAAAATGTAAACTCATGCTCAAAGTTCAGTAGAATAGAGTGAGAAACATGAAAATCTATAGATGAAATTGATGTAAAAGAGCAAAAATTGAGATGATACATATCAAAGTTCTGATGAACAATTTCTTTGAAATATTTTTTGTAAGCTTATATCACCCAACCAAATTATAGAGCCCATATGTGAATCTTTTTTTTACTTAAGGTATAACGATGACATTTGAAAATTCTCAAATTTATGCATATCAACTTATCCACCTCCAAGTGACTAGGTTATTCTTTACGATGAATGAGCATTATCTGAAAAAACTGCTCTTCTGAATACACAAGGGAAAAAAATATTAGAATAATATATCAAATCATGTGAAAAATAGACTGAAGCACTTATACTAACTCAAGCATGACTTAACCAAAGCACAAACTTTGAGTCAATGACTAGGCACAAAAAACTGATTGAATGTCCTCAAGTCAAATTGAACAATATTAAAGAAATGTACCCAATTTAACTAACTACAATGACCTGATTAGAATAACACTTTAGTTTTTAATTATTTAGGATTTTTGGAACATTAAAAAACAACATTTATTAGTAAAGGAAAGAATAACTTTCTGGAATGACCATCCTTGTAGATGGAAATCAACATAAAACTTAAAAACTAAATACTCGGTTGAAACTTCTGCAACTAAAACAAAAAGGCCTTTACTTTATTGATTCAAGACTTACACAATAGTTTCAATATAAACTATTCGATCGAAAATCCAAGACGTTAAGAAAATATTTTGAAAGTCATCATCTCAAAGTTAAAGTGCAATATATTTCAATCATTGTTTGCTGACCATTAACACCACAACACATCATGGAATCTAACACCACCAAGATTATCATATGGAATAATTATGACATCACATCATGCTTATTGCATCTTCATCACTCCACACAAGAAAGCAAATAAATAAATTGTAGACACCAACTGCATGCCTTATAAACAACTTTCCTACTAAGAATGATTTGTGGATTTTGGATATATTCATTATCCTTATCACTAGAGGCTTCACTATCATCATCATCATCATCAACACACTAATAACCAAGAAGTAAGCACAGAGCCCATACCATGACCATGTGTTTAGAAAAAAGAAACAATAAAAAAGACATAATAAGATAACTAATGGGACTTAACCAATTGCAGAGATAAGGAAAATATCAACCTTCAAGAGTTATGAAAGCATGCTTTGTAAATAGCATTAGCAGTTCGATCATCAAACCATAATTTTCAAACAAGAAATCATACATCAGTTATTATAGTCAACAAAATTAAGAAAAATAAAAAAAATAGAGTACATATGACATCACACACCTGTAGCAATGAGAAAAGAATATTTTGAAGCTTCTTTTTTTTGCTTCATTTCTATGTTTTTTGTTCATGTGCCGAATAGTGTGCACAACAAAGGGAAATGCATGTTTTCTGAGGTTTCGATCACTAAGGATCTGAAGCTCCATATATAATTCAAGGGGCACATCCAACTCAACAATCTACCTATACAAATAAGCAAAACATTATTAAAAGCATAAACTTTCAAAGCAAACAAGAAAAATCAATAACATGCTAGAGAACTTCAATTTTTGTAGAATCATTGGAACAACATACTTCTTGCAATTCTAAATAATATTATGAAAAAATTCCATTTTGGTTATTTTAAGATCATTTTGTTTAAGTCGATAAACTTTCATAGCCTTCATCTAGGCATTTGAAGTTCGTAAAATATTTCACATAAGCCATTTCTCTTAGCTTATAGTATACACCTAGAAACCCAACTTATCCATCTCTCCTTCCCAATTCTTTCAGTTGACCTCTAGGCAACTTTAGGATGTATCTTTCCATTTATCATGAACACCTCCCAACCATCTACTTCTATGACTTGTACCTCTCCATTGTCCTCAAGGTAGCCAAACCATTGCAATGTATGTCCAAAATTGTGTTAAAGCTAATGCTTAGGATTACTGCAAGCAATGTGATATATTGTCTAAATATAATAAAATATTAACAAATATGGTTATATCAACAATAAGTTAATTGAAAAGAAGTAAGGATTCCTGCACCATCATGGATGAATACGTATAAAGAAATAATTTCAAGAAACTAGAATTAAATCATAAATTTCACTAAGTTAATTAACATCATGATTCATAAGAAGATAAACGTTACTGTTGTTCAGCAAACTAGGCACATAGTCAAAAAACCAAGGTATTAACAATTTTAAGACTCAAGCTTCAATACACATGTAAGAATTGAAATAGAAATGGGTTAGTGCAATTTTGGATATGTCTATAAACGATTGTATAACGAATGTTTGTTATATGATTAAAGAGCTTAATGAAGAACATAAAATGATTGTAACATTTTCTTATCATTAATTCAAGGAACAAAAAACATTTTCTTAATTCTACAAGGGAATCATCATGAACTCAAATTAATTATTATTGTCATATTTCCCTCACATGCTAGAAAAAGCATTAGAAAAGGAAAAAAAGAAGCTGGCATTGTACATATTTAAATTATGAAAAACATGTATAACAAAGCAATGATGAGATTATAAGGAGGCTTTATATTGATAAGGCATTAGAAAAGAATAAAAATAATTTAAACATGCATATATTAAAAATAATTTCGCACGCCTAAGGAGAACATATTAAAATTTTTTTAATTACAATTGAATTTCATTATGGCAATGCTTTAAGTCCTTGGGTGTGTTCGTAAACTTAATTTCAAAAATATTTTCTACCTATACACCAAAAGCATCAAAAACATTTTCAAAATTTCTTACATCTCCCATTTTTGCAAATAAAAAGGTAATGGTTCATAAGTACTTTTTCACTTCTCCTTTCATAAAACTTTCTAACAACATAAGCAATAAAAGACAACTTAATTTTACACTAATTATTGATGAAATTGTAAAATTCAAGATAAACCATTATTTGCATTTTGCTAATAATTTAATACCAATTAATGAGACTAAGCAAAGAGATCAATCAAAATTGAGACTAACCAAATAGATAAAAAAACTTAGTCTATGAATTATGACTCTAAAATTTAAATGGTATCACATTTCTAGTTCTTATAACTAATATAAGCAATTTATATTTAGACAAGTAATTCCAAAAACATATTGATAGTAATAGTTATCATAAAAAAAGGAACAATACAAAACTTACTGATTATGAGCCTATACTTCAAAATGATAGAAAAATTAACAAAAAATGTCACTAATATGATCCAAGCATCGAATAAATAAGACAAAAATAAAACATACTTCTGAGTGTTGTGTCATCAAAATATCACAAATAGAATAATTGCTATAGAGATAAAGCTTTTAAGTTTGAAGAGAAACTTAATATAATGGAGAAAGTTGACATTCTACTAATTGAAGACAAGCCTAAAGAAAATCAATATAAATGGTTTGGTTATATTAAGAAATTTACTTTGTGATTTTATAAGAGTAGATTACTAAATCTTTCGTATAAAAAAGGAAAAAATATAGAACAAAAAATGACTATTGACTATTGGAAATGGCTTTAACAACATTGGATCCAGAAGAAAGGCAGTTTATGAAAAGAAACAATAGCATCTTAGAATCAATGCATATGACCTCACTTGATGTGTTAAGGGACTGTTCTTGTAATTACAATAAGAGAATATGAATTTGGTGTTGGCAGCCTAAACCTTTTTAAAATGTTGAACAAAAATATGTTGAATCGTTGCCCTCCGCATTGAAGTGTACCAAATACTATAACAGATTCATCGAAAAATAAAATAAAATAAAATATCAAACCTTCTTATTGATAAGGAGGATGATGGCTTGTGCTAGAATGGAACGAAGGAAAGCCGGGAGGGTCCAAACATCAGATTTAAAGAGATGAGAGACTAATGAGGAATTCAGCGAGGCATTGGGGATAGTATGGGGTCATGTGAGCCAGGAACATCGGAAGGTCACCGAGATCCTTCGAGACCATTGGTTCTGACGACGAACTGACCCCGGATTACTGAAGGAAGAGATGTTGAGAAGATTCGAAGTGGTCGTAGATGAGGAGAAGCTCCGCCTCGTATCCTTCTGGGTCCAGCTTCATCCTTGATTGAAGCAGAGGAAGGCTCAGCCTATCGACTGCCTTTCCAGATGTAGAGAAGGAATCTGGTAAGAGGAGGTTTGTCATCGTTGCCATTTCTACAGATCAATTAATTAAGCCCTATTCTAAG
Source organism: Vanilla planifolia (assembly GCA_023846275.1). Lineage (NCBI taxonomy): Eukaryota > Viridiplantae > Streptophyta > Magnoliopsida > Asparagales > Orchidaceae > Vanilla > Vanilla planifolia. Next base: position 826,441 of record JAIUJO010000221.1, on the reverse strand, counting down.
GGAAGCTCAGAAGAACCAAGCTAAGGAGCTTATGTAGTTTCTGGATGGAAAATGTTTAAATACAAATGATAATAACTATATATTAATAATTTATTAAACAAAAGAAGGGAATATGGTTTTGAATTTGATTGGCGACTCTAGGATTGCTCTACGAGTTACTATGGGATTAAAATTTTAAAATATTTTAATAAAAATAAATTTAATAATATATTTTATTAAAAGATTGGGGTGTAATTACGAACTTTCGAAAACAATAATATTTTTTCAATATTATTATTAAATTATAATCTATTAATAAGCACACCTTTATTGATAATATTTATTACAATTTTAAGATGCATAAATGTGCATCAGAAATTTTTGTTATCAATCTATAATATAATTATATGACAAACAATAGAGATTTAAAGTGTGAGAGCCTTTATTGATAATACCATGAGCTTCAGGTTGGACAATCAGAACTTAGTTGCCATCGCTTACAATGCTATCGTCTAAGGAGATAATGCACATGATTCATAAATCTCGTACCCATGTCTTCTAGTAATGTTGGCACTTAAGGAGCTTTTGACAATGTCTTGTGTCGCCACATGCAACACAACCTCCAAGGAAATAAAAGAAGAAAGATAATATTTGGTCATTCTTTGTTGATGCACAAACTCAAATAAGAAGTGACACTTAGGGTTTAATTAATGGTAATAAATTTTCCTACTTGAAGAACAAACATTTTTCTAAAGAGAAATAGAATTTTAGTTTAAAACTAATTAGTGAATAACATATTTATAAATATATAAATATTAGATTTTTATTGGGTATATATGTAATTTTAAAATATCATTATAGAAAAATATTAAATAAGATGATATATTCGTAAATAATATAATATTTAGCTATTTTATAAAGATGTCATACTGAAACCCATGGGAATAAGATTTTCAAGTTCTCAACAATCATGGTATGGGTAGGAGAAAAAATTATTTTAAGTGCCCTCACTTCCCAAGCTTAATTCAATAGTGAGTTTTGAGGAGTTTAGGTCATCACGATCCTTTTGTCTCGGCTTATAAATTGGTCTAATAGGCCCAATAGAGGCTAAGTTCAAGTGAACTTATGTGTTCCAATGAGCTTTTCATATAAGAAAACTGAGAACCAGAGTGGTGCCATTAGAGGAGAGTTGCAAAGGTTGAATCATCGATGATGTAAGTTCTGTATTTTTCTATTATGTTACTATGTTGAATTCATTCAAGAAAGAGGAGTTGTGGTATTACAATATACGATAAGCTTATGATAGAGCTATGAGAATGTTCTAAAAAATAATTGCATTTGTCATTTTGCTAAATCACACTAATACTAAGAGTAATTTTATTTTTGCATAGATGAATCTATCATACAAAATAATATAAACAACATATTGTATGATCAATTTTAGTTGAAAGAGAATTGATAAATCTAAATAGGTAGATTAGTACAATGTTGGTGATCGTAAGGTACAATTTCATGTCAAGTAATTTTAGCAGAGTTGAATCGTATAATATGATGCATTTATCAAATTCTTACGAAAAGTGGATGATGTTAGCAGAGAGAAATAAAACCATTTAGTAAAATAGGATTAATCATATGATACAATCATTAAAGAAGTCTCCATATCATATAGTGCGATTATATGGATCATAGTATAAAATAAAATATATATTAAAATATAAGGAGTCGAATTAGAACATATAATACAATATTATTATCGTAGAGTATGATAGTTTTAATAGATTTGTAGATTCGAGTAAACTAATATATTAGGTAATGGGGAATAAAGCGTATCGTGTAATGCAATAATGATATCATATATGTACGATATAATATAGATAGTTAATTCAAGATAATTGTATGATACAATTTAAAGAAATGTTAAAATATGATATAAGTAACAACTTAATGATAAAAAGAGAATTTACATGATTTTAATTACTTATAATTAGGATGTATGTTAACGCTTACATAAATATAATATTTTAAAAAATTTAAAAAAATAAAAAATTCAAATAGGAAGATAACTATCATATTTAGATAGAAAAATTGGATAACATGTTATGTAACATGACGATATTATTTTAGTATTATTTTTTTAATATATTTTATTATATTTTTTTAAATAAATAAATTTATAATTTGTGATCTAACATAAAATTATTTTATTTTTTTCTTTAAAATCATATTTATTATGATGGAAAATCCTTATATATTATAGTTTAGTATGATGTTAATGATTTTTATATTACTTGGTGCATGACTTTATTAATTACATGATTTACATTATTTTGTTCATGTATTTGTTACATGGCATCATAAAAAAAAGTAAATAAAAGCAATATAAAGTAAAAACACATAAAATATAAATAATGTATATTACTTTTGATGATAATAAATAGACTAAAATATGTATGTATATATATATATATACACACACATATATATACATTTCAATAGTTTCGATTAACATATTATATGATATTATATTGCTGAAAAATAAAAATAAAAAATTGCTTTTTAAAGATATTGTCCTCAATATTATGTCTAGGAGATGTTATGGTATCGATCTTCAGACTAGACATTTTTTAGTGTGTGTTATGATATTGAAGACACCAAACCCAATAGATGTTATTATAAAATATTGATCTTCACATTAAATATATGCCTAGTGTATGTGTTATGGTGTCAATATTTATAATGGATGATACTAAGCCAACCAAATTTTATGATAAGATGTAGCTACCATACTTATCATAGGGCATTAAACTTCAGGAGTTATCGTAGAGTATCAATATTTGGATTAGACATCTACCTAATATTATTTAGATAGATTAAATAGATGATGATTAGAGGCTATATGTTGATATAACCATTGGATCTAATGAGAATAATGATTTAAAGAATATTGAACTTGATGATTATATACAATATTAAAAATTAGAAAGAATAGAAAAACTATTATTTTTATTTTATGTAGTTTACTTATAGTATGCATGACATTAAGTATGATTTCAAACTTACACAAGTGGTTTATTATCATGGCTATGATATGGATTTTATTTTATTCAACATATTTGTTTATTTTAGCATTCCTTTATGTTTAGTTGTCGTATTGGATTTATCTTTTGAAATAACTAAATATCATTTGTGCTTACGTCATAGATCATGCATCCATTAAATTGAGATTTGGGGATTTGACACCAAGAGAGAAGACCACACTTAAGATTTTAGAGTGAGCAATGCTTAGTGTAGATTGGGTAATTGAAAGTAAAATAAGACATCAATTTGAACTTTATGTATATTGTTATGCAAGTTATATCTATATTATATTATGATGATAATTTATTTGTATGATTTTATTTTAGTTAGTACTAAGGATTTTTTGATATCGTCATGTCCCTACATAAAATTTACTTTCCTCAATATTTTATTTGCATAAAACACTTGATTTTTTTTATTTATTTAAGTGATTAGGTTGGTACCTGACATTAAAACAATACCAACTCTACTTTTTTGAGGATTCCTCTATCACTTCGATGAGAAATCAAACCTATTGTAGGCATATGAGTATAATCTACACCATTTTTTATAAGACTTCTCCTAATAAGAAGTAGATCTTATCAACTCTAATTTCCTAACTTTTATTTTCATTTTGTTAACTCAAACTCTTGTATTTTTCTAAAGGAGTTCATGATTATTAATTCTTTACAAGTCATTTCAAGACATATAAGTGCAAGTTTTTCACTTTTTTACAAGATGTAACTTCCAAATGATTATAGAAGTAGCCTCCAATATCAAATTTCTCTCTTAAGTAATAAAAGAGCATATTTTCTATCTTCTTTGCTAGTTGCATTAAACCTAAGTGGTTCTTTGAATCACTCATTAATCTAAGATAACATTAATTTGAGCCCCTTCAAGCCTTTCTCTAATTCTTCAATGATGCTTGTAAGGAAGCGATTCAAGAAAATTTTTGCATTACACAAGTGATAAATCTTTAACATGGACTCTCCATTGTCCTCACAAGAAATCTTTAGAAGAATTTTGTGGCTCATTAATGAGAAAGAATTCTCCTTTGCACTTATTGGGAAGCCAAAAGGAAAAGCATATTTGCCTTAAAAATGTCTCATCCAATAGCAAAAAGACTATGACTTGATAAGAACTTTCCTCAAAAAGCTTATCAAAGTGACCACCACCCTTAAAGCTACTAAGCTCAACACGTTGACCCCTCTAAATGCACCACCTAAAGAATCATTGGCATAATAAAGAGAAAGGGAAAATGCCTAAAGTTGAGGTAAGTCTTAATGCACAACTAACGCAAAATAAAGTTATGTAAATTCCATGATGAAAAGGAAATTGTTGATAATTTGCTTTATTATATATTTACTCAATATTAGAAGAATACTTCATTATTATTTGTGATTATTTATGTTGATGATTTGCTATAATTTGAAAAAAGGGGATCGGGATGAAAGAAATGTGGTTGTACTCATCTCCACGAGCTTTATCAATTTAAATATTAATTTTTATAAATTTAAATATTATTTTATAAGGGTTTGGCATGCTCTCAGAGACATTTTGATTCATACCTAATTTGATGATTTAGGATGTTACATCATTTATCTTAGTGCCTTGGATGCAACTTTCATATATAATTTATCTTATTTCTTTGAATTTTTAAATTTGCTTAGTTATATTACTATGTAAATCTTTATTGCTTTGCATGTGATTTTCGAATCGCTTTAATCTAGTTATGTTACATGGACTGATTTTATCTCACTTATGCTTCAATAAATAATTACTTAATTTTTAAATAATAATCTTTTTGTATACATTTATATATTAATAATAGTAAAAGGCTATTTCAATAGTAAAACAGATGCAAATGATAACATGCTATGCTAATGCTCATATCATGATGTCATTACTGAATGATAGAATGGAGTTTAATAAAGCAACTGTCTTATATCATAATTAATTTGTTAAGGTATCTAATGGTTTTGGGATATCACTTCCATGGATAGTCCTTTTACTTTATCTTCTCTTCTCACTTTTTATACAATTCATATTATATTTTGTCATCATTGCCACTTTTTATGAAAAAGAACTTACAAAAACTAATTCAAATAATCTTTAAACTAGACTATATATGTTAAGATTTTTAGCTTGATATTATATGGTATGATCTCTATGTCAAATGATATGATCCATGGCATATATAGGCCAAATTACCAATTATATTGGAAATCTCTATTAGACCTTCTTCTAAACCCTTCATATTCATCTGATCAGCTCATCATACTTGTATGATGTTAACAATCACTTGTCAAAAAAAGGATTAAATAAGGCAATTGTTACTGTGTCTTTCCTAAATGTTTAGTTAATTTAGCAAACTAGAACAATGATCAACTAACTGAGCCATTTACACAAAGCCAAAGCCCCATTACTGGCTATGTTTTATAGATTGTATTAAATCATTTGGTTGATTGCTTGGTTGAATCAGAACAACTAAAAGCTAACAAACTCAACCATAAATCCACCAAAATTACACAAGATCCAATTCCAAAACACCCTAAATTACAAATATATGATTTATGAAGATGAACTCAATTATGAACTTACCTTAAGATGTTATTCTAGTAAAGTGAGGTAAAAAAAATTTTCTTCATTTTACTTTTTTTTCTTTTTCTCTATGTTTTCTTTGAATTCCTACAAGATCTGAAGCCAAATCTCCTTTAACGCACTCCCTAAGCTCTTTCTCTTCATGCTTCATTTATGTACTACTGAACTTTGCCAAAATGCTCGAGACAATCGAGAAAACATTCTGTTATTTAATAAGAGGATTATTTTATTATTTAATATAAATTTCTTATCTTTTTATATTTTTTTAATTTTAAATACTTATAAAAATTTTAAATAGTTTTTGAAAAATATAAACCGCATACATACTAATTTCTCAAATTGAAACCTTCATGATAATATACTCAAATTTTTTATTCTATCATTACTATATTGGCATGCTTTTCAAAAAGCTTATTCAACAATAAATTCTCAAGTTTCAAATATAACATATACAAATTAAATAATTTAAACTTATTTAGAAGGAATTTTTAAGTTAATAAAAAAGACTATTACATATATGCACTTTGTTATCAAAAAGAGAGATTGTGTAAGCTTTGGCCATAACTCCTAATTAGTTGTAGAGAAGAAAAAAATGGTCACTTCGTGAAAAGTCTTAATCACAACTGATTCAATGGCATTAGGAATATGAAGCAGTTAGGGAATTTCTCATAGAACATGGAGCAATACTTAATCTACTCATGTGCTGGATGCATAGAAAGTGATCATTTTTTACCATGTATGTCATCGGAGATGCAAAAGTTTGATGAGAAATGTAGAGTGTTGATCATGCAAATGATGGAGGGATGAAAATTTATTTACAAGAAAAATTCAAAAGAAAAATAAAAGATAAATTTCTCCCTTACAGCATTTTGTGGATGGCTTGTGATGCCTTCACAAGGTTAAAGCTTAGTGGATTCATGAAAGATTATGTAAAGAAATTTAGTTCTTTGATTCTAGATATTCAAAATATATCTATGAAAGATAAGATTTTCAACTTCTTGTATTGGCTACAACTATGGATACAATTGGAACTTTTCTTTGGTAAAATGTTAAAGACTTATCGAGCATAATCATTACTGTCGATGCACTTGTAGACTAACAGTCTCCAAACTTTTAGATGCCCTTCAAAATCTAGAGGAAATGACAAGGAAAAGAAAGGAGAGTAGAAGTGGGATGCCAAGAAGTTTGGTGGGAACGAGAAAAATGAAGGAAATGAAAGCAAAAGTTATCTTCTTTCCAAGGTACAAATAACTCTAATAATCAACAAGGTTGTTGCTTATTGAATGAATCTTATCATGCTCAAGATTGTCCTAAGCGAGAGATGCTTAATGCTCTTACGGTTGAGATATCAAATGAGGAATTTGATCGAGAAGTTGTTGTACTTGTCAATCTTTCGTAAATTCTTGATCCTGTAATGGTTGGTTTAATGAACTATTAAACATAATAAGTAATGATGTGATAGTTACACACTCTGTGTTGATGCACATCTTGATGAAAGCAAATGGACAAGAAATTATGGCCATGGTTGACATGGGTATGACACATACATTTGTGGATACTATGCTTGTTTAGAAATATAGATTGCAAGAGAGAAAGTTATTTAATTTTCTAAAAATAATGAATGTAAAGGTTCAAGTTGTGGTAGAAATGGCCCAAGGTGTACCTTTAACTTTGGAAAGTTTGACATGAAAGATCAACTTGTTGGTGAACCCTTTGGATAGTTTTGATTTGATTCTTGGGGTCAACTTTCATAGGAAGTTTAAGATAGCCCCGATGCCACACCTTGATGATATCGTGGTGATGTAAGAAGACACTCCTTTTCATTCATTATTGTTATCCTTATGGGAAGAAGATAATTGAAATGAAGAATAAGATAGAATGTATTTTAACAATGAGATTGGAAAAGGATTGATATTAAATAAGGACAAACACTTTGCTACATTGTTTGAGATTAAGAAGTATTAAGTTATTATGTTGTTGATGTAGTTATAGAAGTTCTCAAAGAATTTGAATATGTCATGCTTTTGATGTTCCTTAAAAAGCTGCCTCCAAAAAGGGAGATTGATCACAAAATCAAGTTGCTACCTAGTGTTGTTCCTCTTGCCTATCTCCTATATTATGTGTCACCATTAGAGTTGACAAAATTGCTAAAATAATTGAATAAGTTGTTGGATGCTAGCTTCATTCAATCATCTAAAGCTCTATTTGTGACCTAGTTTTATTTCATAAAGGCATGATGGTTCCTTGTCAATGTGCAAAGACTATTATGTATTGAAGAAAGTGATATAGAAAAAAGTGCCAAGTTTCTTTAGTGCAAGATTTGTTGGATCAATTATATAAGATAATAGGATTCACTGAGCTAGACCTACGATCAAGATATCGGCAATCAAGTTGTGGCTAAAGATGAAGCCAAGATTACCTATGTGGCTTAATAAGTATCTTTTGAGCTTTTAGTCATGCTTTTGGCTTAACGAATGTACATGCTATATTCTAAAATTTAATGAACAATATTCTTTATGACTATCTTGACGAGTTTATTATGGTATATCTTGATAGTATTGTTATCTACAATAATTCTCTTGAAGAACATTTTGTGCAATTGTAAAAAATGTTGTCTAAATTAGAGAATTTCAACTTTATGCAAATATGGAGAAGTGTAAATTTGCTCAGGAAGACATCATGTTTCATTATAATTCCATAATAAGTTCATTTGACATGAAACAATAGTTGTTGGCTAATTTGGATAAGCTCTCACAAAATAAATAATTATTTTTTAATATTTTGAAATATTTATCTCCTTAAAATATTGGAATTTTTTTCTTTCTCATATAATTTACCGTATTTCTTCAAATTTTTCTCATCAAATTTAGCTATATAAATATTTGACATTAAATCACCTCTCTCATAACCTTGACAAGGTTTCAATTTGGCATGATTATATTGTCTCAATTTATCTTATTATATCTTTAATATGTATATATATAGTTAATATTATAGCTATAATTTATTATTTTGTTTCTTATAATTTACTATAATTCCAAACGAGATCCAATCATGAAGAAACAAACTTTTTTGACTCGTCATGATCTACTTATTCTATTACATTGTTATTTTAACAATTTTAAATATTTTTTAGGTTTTGACCTAATTCATTAGACATTTTATTCCACCTAATTTCAAGTTTGAGTATTTTATTTTTTATCTCTTTTGTAACTTAGAATATAGTTATCTTGAAATATTTATCTCATTGTTTCACATTTTTGCATCAATTTGATCATATTATATTGCATCAATTTATCTAATTTCTTCTTTAATATATATTTATTAATATTAAAATAATAATTTATTAGTATTAATACTTTTTTATTATGTTAATTTAAAGTAATTCAAAATGATGTCTGATCTAAATGCTTCACCTACTCGATGTATTTAGAAAATAGTTTTTATATTTTAAAATATTTTATTTTTTGTTTTTTTAAAAACCTTATAAGTCATTTTAATTACTACGTGGTTTCATGATCAAGAATATTACATTCAATCTCTTTATTATTTTGGAGGGTAACATTCTTGTACCATTTATCCCATTTTCTTCAAATATTTTTCATCAATTTTGTTTGGTTATTATGTAACTCTAAATCTCTTCTCATGTAATTTTTATATAATTTTGATTTGGTTATATTCATTGATTCAATTTAACTTTTTTTAGCTTTATTATATATTAATATTAGAAGAATACTTCATTATTATTTGTGATATTTATGTTGGTAATTTACTATAATTTGAAACAAGGGGATTAAGATGAAACAAATGTGGTTGTACTCATCTCCATGAGTTTTAACTATTTAAATCTTATTTTTTGTAATTTTAAATATTATTTTCAAACTGTTTGGCATGCTCTCAGAAACATTTTGATTCATACCTAATTTGATGATTCAGGATATTATACTCATTTATCTTAGTGACCAGGAATACAACTTTCACATATAATTTATCTTATTTCTTTTAAGTTTTGAATTGATTTGGATATATTACTATGTAAATCTTTATTGCTTTGTATGTGATTTTTGCATCGCTTTAATCTAGTCATATTACATCGACTTTAATAAATATTTAATTAATTTTTAAATAATAATTTTTTGTATACATTTATAAATTAATAACAGTAAAGGACTACTTAATATTAAAACAAATGCAAATGATAACATGCTATGCTAATGCTCATATTATTGTCATTACATAAAGGTTAATTGGAGTTTAATAAAGCAACTATCTTATATCATAATTAATTAGTTAATGTATCTAATGGTTTTGAGATTCGCTTCCATGGACACTCCTTTTACTTTATCTTCTCTTCTCATTTTTTTATACAATTCCTATTATAATTTGTCATCACTGCCACTTTTTAAAAAAACACTTACAAAAACTATTTCAAATAATCTTTAAACAAGATTGTATACTTTAACATTTTTAGCTTCATATCATATGGTATGATCTCTATATCACATCGTATGATCCATGCCATACATAGGCCAAATTATCGATTATTTGGGAAATCTCTATTAGTCCTTCTAAACCCATCATATTCATCTGATCAGCTCATCATACTTGTATGATGTTAACAACCACTTGTAAAGGAAAAAATTAAATAAGGCAATTGTTGTTATGTCTTTCTTAAATCAATTGTATTCAACAGGTTAATTTAGTGCACTAGAATAGTGATCAACTAACTAAGCCATTTACACAAAGCCAAAGCCCCATCACTAGTCATGTTTTATAGATTGTACCAAATGATTTGGTTGATTGTTTGGTTGAATCATAATAACTAAAAAAATTACAAACTCAACCATAAATCCACCAAAATCACACAAGATCCACTTCCAAAACACCCCAAATAAAGAATATATGATTTATAAAGATGAACTCAATTAGGAACTTACCTTAAGATGTGATTCCAGTAAAGTGAGGTCAAAAATTTTGTTTCTTCAATTTTCTTTTTTTCTTTTTCGCTATGTTTTCTTTGAATTCCTACAAGATCTTGAGCTAAATCTCCTTTAACACTCTCCCTTAGCTCTTTCTCTTCATGCTTCATTTATGCACTACTAAACTTTGCCAAAATGCTTAAGACAACAGAGCACATCCTATTATTTAATAAGAGGATTATTTTATCATTTAATATAAATTTCTTTTATTTTTTATACTTTTTTAATTTTAAATATTTATACAAATTTTAAATAGTTTTTGAAAAATATAAAAAGCATACATACTAATTTCTCAAATTGAAACCTTCATGATAATATACTAAGATTTTGTATTCTATCATTACTACCTTTGCATGCTTTTTAAAAAGCTTATTCATCAATAAATTATCAAGTTTCAAATATGACATACATAAACGAAACAATTTAAACTTATTTAGAAGGAATTTTTAAGTTAATAAAAGAGACTATTACATATGCACTTTGTTATCAATAAGAGAGATTGTATAAGCTATGGTCATAACTCCTAATTATTTTTTGTAGAGAAGAAAAGAAAATGAATTAAAGGATCAATATAGGAAAAATCTAATTAAAAGAAATAAGGTAAGTTTTCCCCCATGATTTACAATTGATTTTGAAGAGATCTAGTTAAGATCTAAGCTAAAAGTATAAGTATTTTCATGCAAGCTATAAATGTTTCGTTTTTTCTTGCTATGGAGTCATGTATGAAAGATTTGTAAAGAAAACTAAGCCTTATGTGCATGAAATCATAACTAAAAAAGGGAATTTGATATTTTAAAGAAAATACAAGGAATAAAAAAAGTATTCATAATATATTCAATGGGACCGTCAAATAAACCAACAAAAGATTGAATGATATAATGAAAAATATCAAACAATCTAATAATTTTTCAATGATCGTGTTGTGAGTCTTTATCGAAAGACCGATAGGCAATCCAAAAATCTTTCAATCAGAATTTAATGATCTTACATGCGGATTGAATAGTATGAGTTGGACATATGAGGAGTTAACACAAGTCAAACAGAGAAGTTGGAAAAATCTATCATCCATTATACACATTGAACAATTAAATGAATTAAATCAAATGATCTAATAGGTTGTAGATGATCCAATCGAACAAGTAGACTTTAATATGATGGATCTATTAAGACTCAAATTATGGAATTAATTATAATAATATAATATTTTAATAGTATGAGTATTATTTAATAAATTTTTATTGTGATTAATCTCATTATCTACAATATAAATTAATTAAGTGCATTTATTGGATGGTGAAACAGAGATTAAAGAGAATGGAGATACATTATTTTCGTTAAAAGTCAAAAACTATATTAAAAAATAATTTTATAAAGTTTATAACTTTTTTGTGATTTATTACTACTTGATAAAACATTATAAATTTTTAGAAGATGGGATACCAGTCCTATGGCGGAAGAAGAAGAATATTAAATAAGGACTATCAACGTTTTAAGAATTTATTATTGTAATATCATAAAATTTTGAATTAAATTGGCCACAAAACAAAAGATTACAATTATTGAAAAAAATATTTAAATATTTTTGGGAGGAAAATATTAAAATAAATGATGATCTTATAAAAATAAAAAAAATAAAAAATGATACATTTTTTAGAAAATAAATTCTTTTTTATGAAAAAAAATCTATTTAAATATTTAAAATATTAAAAAAAATAGAAAAAATTATTAGTATAGTTTTAAGAGTTTTAAAATTTGTTTAAAAAATTGCGACATCATTTGTATCAAAAGATTTAAGAAAACTATATTTTGTTTAAAATTTTGATTAAAATATAGTATTATCCATTTTCTAAAAATCCAATTTATTCTAAAATTAATTAGTAATGAAATACTCCTGAAATAGCCACTAGTGGCTATGAATATGTTAAGAAAATTTAAAGAAATGTTGAGTATAGTATAATCTTGATTTTGTTGAAGTTTAGTGTATTTAAGTGGAGTAAATGGATAATTTTGTTGATTTAGAAACTCATAGACATAAAATGATTTTGATGGCAAATTGTCCAAATTAAAACTTCAAAATATAAGATTTTGTTGTTAAAGTAAGTTTTAAATTTGCAATAAAGAATTAAAAAGTATTGTTTTCTATTATGTAAGAATTCAAGCAAACTATGTCGACAAACTTTTGGGAAATCCCAAAAATTGGGGCTTTTCCAAATTGGGTAATTTGGCATGTGGAGCCAACGTGGGAAGGAAGGTGACAACATTAAATTTCAAGTGAGGTGACTATGAATTTTCTTGTACATATTCTTATTGGTTGATGAAAATATAAATTAGTAGCCTTTAACATCTAAACTAGATTAAATTATAAATCAATATTTTGGCAACTTGAACATTTGGATGTAGATGTTAAGCTATATACTATATATTGCTCTTGCATTTAATTTGTTGCATATTTTTTTATATGACGTGATAGTTTGGCATGCAAAAATATTCATTTAAGCATTGTCATATAAGATGAGAAAATTTTCATAATAATTTAAATAACTATTTTAATAAAAAATTTTAAAAGTATAAAGATAATTATAAGAATAAGTTTAATAACATCACTAGAAAAATGGATTGTATCACTATGTTGATAATCTATGCATTTTTCATATCAAATAGACTCCTAATGATTTTTATGACAAAATTTAATATAAGTTATTTATTAAACTCTTAATTTCTTTTTTTATTTTGATTTTTTAAATCTTTTTTGATATTTTAAATAATATATCATTCTAAAAGATTTATTGAAATCAAAATCATATTGTTAAATTCGTAACAAGATTTCAATTATAATCCAAAATATTTTTAAAAAGTTGAACCGATATTAAAATTTACGATGTTACATCAACTTAACTTTATATGAAAGGAATCTCCTTAAGAGATCAAAATCCTTGTGATCTATCATTAACATCTCAAAGTATAATATATAGCGCTTAATTTCATTTTAAATTGAAGAAATAGATTAAAAAAATATTATCTGATTTAAGGTATTATAGAATTTTGGAAGGTCTTGATTAACATTAGAAATTATAACCTCTTGGATTTCGTTATTTTTCTCTATTTATAGAGCTCAAATTTGAGTTGTAAATCAACTCCCAACTACTCTAAAATGAACTAGCCATTTAGTAACGAACACATAGTAGTCACCGTTCAATTTGGATCTTGAAATGGACCTTTCTAAATGAATTTCGATTTTATCGTTCGAGATCAATCCTGGCTGTTGGATTTAGGTAGCCTTGTTCTAGCCCATTGGATTGAGCATAGGTTTCTCCAACATGTATTAGGATATGTTGTCCAAAAATTATTCGTATTGAAACGTTTATTGCAGTGGTTTCTAATGGTCTCATAAATCTTCTCAAGTTCGATTCCCTTGCTTGTCATTGTGCTGTTTAATTGCATCATTTTACCATGATTAACCTGAGCTATCGGATCGCGCATGCCATTCTATGTTCTTTGAAGACCGGATGGCAATTTAGTCACATTTCGCAGAAAATATGTTATCATTATGCTTTATAAGGATTCCAGCTCGCTTATCTCCTAGCTATTTCGGGTTGGCTACCCCCTGCCTCGACCAAGGTTTAATTACTTGGTCCTTGTTAACTTGAAGTCGCAATGTTACGTTCAGTTTCCCTTCGGGCTGATTATGCACTGTTTTGTTCAGTTTCCCTTCGAGCTTTGCTCGCCTCTTCGAGTCAATTTAAACAATTTTTGTTTTATTTTTTTAATCCCTAAAGCCTCGATGTGCTAGCGGTCGAGTTGGGTCGACCCTCCCAATGCTACAGTGAAAAATCTTGAAACTAAAGTGGTTTTATAATGTTTTGTGAGAATTTTTGTGCCAAAAGTTTGAATATAAGTGTACCAAAATAATTTTATATTATGATAGTGTTATAAGTGTCCTAAATGACTATGAAAAGAAATTCATGAAAAATAATTATTAAATACTTTTAAAAAATAAAATACCAATTTCTATACTTTTCATCAATAATGCTTGGCCCAAAAATTAAAATTCAAAAATTATTAAACTTATGATATTTTCAAATATTAATACTACTAGTATGCCACATCATCTCAAAATTTGGATATATCAAATTCAAGAAAAATATAGAGAAATTCAAGTAAAAATTTTAGTTCATGTCTTCAATTTCTTTGAAGCTTACCATAACTCCTAGAGCCTTGAAGGCCACTATTTTAGACATTTAAAGTTCATGACTTGACTTAATTGTATATTAATAATTTCACTTAAAGTAAGCTCATATGAGATATAAACATTTTTTCTTGACTCATCAAACACAAGGGTGTAACAGAATATAGTATGATTTTCAATTTGTTGAAATTTAGTTTATTTAGATGGTGTAAATGAACAATTTTGTCAATTTAGAAAATCATAGGCATAAAATGATTTTGATGGCAAATTGTCCAATTTAAAACTTCAAAATATGACATTTTATTATGAAAGTAAGTTTTAAACATTGTAATAAGAATTAAAAAGTATTGTTTTCTATTATGTGAGAATTTAAGTTAACTAAGATTAGCTAATATTAGCTATTATCTAATCATATATGTCATAAAAATCTATTAGATATGAGTCATTAATAAGTATTCTTTTCTATTACTATTTTTATTCTTAAGTTCTAAAACTCTAAATAAATAAAATCAAAACATATATCATTCTGTAAGAATTAAGTAAAATTTATTGTTATTTTGTGCTCACATATATTTTGCCAAAAGATGTAGCATTAGTCACTTAATTATTTTTGATTACTCTCATGCAAAACATCGATGTCCCTATAGACTAAGAAATTGAAGTTCTTTGTGCTTAAAGTAAACCCACAAGGGGGGTGAATTATGGTAAATAAAGTTTTGAGATTTTCTTACAATATTCAATTTAAATTAAAACTTAAATCTTTTAAGCAAGAACGAGAAAGAGAAGTAAAATTGTACACAAAATATTCTTAAGGAGATCCGACTCAAAATCGAGCCTTCATCCACCCTCAACTGGTGTTGGAAATAAGCCACTACAATTCATCAAATTACAAGCGAGGTTTTTCGTACGGCTCACCTCAAACATACTTGGGATTTTACGTACGGCTAATCCCGAACCAAATGGAGTTTTTTTTCGAGCTCAACTCAAACATGGGAATTTTGCACAATTGCTAGGATGCCCTTACCCCAAAGAAACAAATACAAAAATTGGCAACAAATTACAAACTTAAAATAATTTAAAGAAGCATGAGGCACACTCAATACAATAAAAATTTCAAAGAAAAATTGAAAAGAGGGAGGAATAGAAATTAAAAATAATTGAAGAAAAAACCTCCAATTTTGGGTGCCTTCTTACAACTTTAACTTTGTGTATTTGGAAGCACCATATGCACTTAAAATTGCTCAAAGTTGTGATTTGAAAGTTTTGAGAACTTAGCAATTGTAATCATAAGGAGTTCTTCATCCTTCCTTATTTATAGAGCACAATTTAAGCTCTAAATCCACTCCAAATTGTCTAAAATGAACTAACCGTTTGGGTAATAAACACAAAGCACTCACCATTCGATTTGGAGCCTGAAATGGATGTTTCCGATTGCGTCTTGATTTTACCGTTCGAGAGCAATCCTGGCCGTTGGATCTAGGAGGCCTTCATATGGGCCATTGGATCAAGTGTAGGTTGTCCTATATGTATTAGTATAATGTGTCTAGAAGTTAATTGAACTAAAATGTTTACCACATTGCATATGCCCCTTGATGCTTGCAGATCTGCTCAGGTTCGATTCTCCTGTACTTCCTATATTTTAGCTTGATTAATCTCAGTTGTTAGATTGTGCTTGCCTATGTACCATCATTAACAATCAGATTGGGACATTTGTCCCACATTACCCAACAAATTTTACCATTGTGCTCTATAAGGAATTCGGTTGGTATGGCTCTTGAGCCATTTGGGGTTGGCTCTCGTCATCCTCGCTTAAGACTTGGTCATGGTTGACTTGATCTCGCACTATTCTGTTCAGCTTTCCCTATAGATTGATTTCACCCTGTTTCGTTCAGTGTTCCCACTGGCCTTCTTCCTTCGCCTTCGGGCTATGCTCGCCCATTCTGTCTCAATCTAACAATTTTTATTTTATTATATTGTTTTAAAAAAATTCCTAAACGTTTGGACAGGCCAATGGTCAGGTCGGGTCGACCCGCCCAATACTACCGTGAGAAATCTCGCGACTAATGTTGTTTTATTGTGTTTTGTAAGAATTTTTATGACAAAATTTTTAATATAAGTGTACCAAAATAGTTTTATATTATGATAGTATTACAAGTTTCCTAATTGATTATGAAAAAAATTCATGAAAAATAATTTCTAAATAATTTTAAAAAATCAAATACCAATGTCTTACTTTTTATCAATAATGCTTGGCCCAAAAATCAAAATTCAACAACTATTAAATTTATAACATTTTCAAATATTAATACTACAAGTGTGCCACATCATCTCAAAATTTAGACATATCAAATTCAAGAAAAATAAAGAAAAATTCAAGTATAAAAATTTTAGTGCATGTCTTCAATTTCTTTGAAGCTTGCCATGACTCCATGAGCCTTGAAGGCCACTATTTTAGACATTTAAAGTTCATGGCTTGACTTAATTGAATATTAATAATTTCACTTAAAGTAAGCCCATATGAGATATAAACATTTCCTTGACTCATCAAACACAAGGGTGTAAAAGAAATACAAGAGAACATTGATAGTCAAAAAGGTAGTCTGCTTAGTAGAAAAGTCATCATTATATGAGATATTCTTTACTGTAGTATAAAAATTAAGCTCAAATTTGGCTAAAGTGTAGTGTAACTTTTCATTCTATCACTAAGAGAACAACGAAAAAGAGCAATGATGAATGAGCCATCACTATCATATACAAGTATGGTCGATGAAATAGACCATGATGTCACAATTCACCTTGATTCAAATGTTAATATAATGTTTTTTACATATTTGCTATCCTAGATATAAAATGATTAAAAATTTCCACCAAAATAATCAGACAAAATCCTAATATCATATTAAAAATATAATATTAAGTTAAAGATAAAATTTGTCTATTGTAATAACAAAATTTTAAATATTGTTTCTATTTTTCTCAATCTATAATTGTTATATATATATATATATATATATATATATATATATATATATCTAATTTTTATTTATTTATATAAAACTCATTTTTAATATTCTTTTTTCAAAGCTTTTTTTTTGAAATCTCTCATTTTCAAATTTAAGCTAAAAACATTAATGCAATCATTTTTTTCGTTTAGTTGGGTTTTTAGATGCGATTTCTGTTTGTTTCTTTTTTTGTTGAATAATATTTATTTGAAAGAAAATACATATAGCTGCTTTGTTCGTCGTGTAATTATTAACAGGGCATGTTCGGGTCATTTCGGAAACTCAAGCTTGCTCGTTTCAATAAATTCCAAATCCTAAAGCTCGCCCTTTGCTCGTGTACAAAAGGGAAGAACAAAAGTATCATCTTTCTCGAGACCAAACAATTGCTCAGAAAAACAAAGAAAAGTTTTTTTTTTCTTCTTTGGTTTGTATTTGTTTATCTGATGCTTTCTTTCTTCTATTCCTCATCCAACCACTGCCCCTCATATGGGTTCCACTTCAACCCTACCCCTATGTAGCTTTGTTGGATCTTTTTTGTCTCATTGACGATGTGCACGAGGAACCAGAACAAACCTCGCTGACAGCTAGGTATAATGTTTCTCGAAGCCACTCAAATGTAAGGTTTACTTCTTGCCACATTTAGTTTCAATCTATTCTATGGCTAGTGTTCTCCTTGGCTTGGAATTCTTACGTGTAGATTGATTTGCAGAAGAACGAGAACTTGGACGAATCACAGTTAAATAGGTGGTAGAAGATTGGACGTGGGAATATTGTAGGAAAGGCAAACTCTACGCATTGTCGCCTACCTCTATCGAGCATGAATACAATATCTAGGGATAATAGAGATGTTCCCGATATTACCAGCTCTAATAGAGATTGTGATGGTGCCGAGGTTGTGTTTAACTCAAGGAAGGATGTAGCGAAGTTACTGTCTAAGAAATCAAAGCTCAGAAGAAAATTAGATGTCCAGGCAATGAGGCTTCCTAATCTTTATGTTACAATAACAATCTGTCTCTTTTTTCTTGAGTAATTATGTTTATTCAAATTTTTACAGTTTTATTTTTGTAGAGACGGATGAATGATATGAGAAACTACATCAAGAGGCTAAAGTCCTACTTTAGTTGGTACATTGATCTGGAAGATTGTTATCTTGCGATACAGGATGAGCTCAATAGTTTGCTGGAGTCAGAAAAGAGAAAGCAATCTAAAATTGGTGAATGTTTTCAATTTACATTTCCACACAATGATAAATTTTTTTACTATTAAAGTTTGGAAAATTTCATTTCTTTTTAGAATCCCAAATGAATTCCAAAATAGAAGAGTTTACTTTGCTGATTAAGGAATACCAGACAATGAAGGTGTCCCTAGAGAAGAATCTTAAGAGGGAGGAGTCCAAGAAATTGGTACCTTCAAAAAATGAAATATAGTTTCTTCGTTGACTTATATATAACGACAATACTCATGAAACATATCAGGTTGCCATTAAAGCTCAGGAGAAAGAAGCTGAAGCAATGGTTGCTTCTCAAAATTTACGTTATGGTCTCATGGAAGATCTTGAGAAAGCTACACAAGAAATAAATCATCCTAATAGTCAGGTATAGCAACATGCATTATTGAAATTAATTGAAAGAAATATTTATATATTTTGTTTTTTTGGATATATTCTATATTTCGTTACAACATAGATAAAAATGATTCAAGAGACAAACAAACTACTACAAGAGTACAACAATATCTTGCAACAGTATAACCTTTAGGTACAAGCTGATGCTATCAGGAATGGTGATACTATATCAAAGTTGCAGTAGGAGAAAAATGCATTGGTGGAGATTATTACTGGATTAACGGTTCAGGCTAGCTTGCTTAGGAATCAACTTGAGAATATGAGGGTGAGATTATCAATTTAAATTGAGTTTACTATCACATAAATGCACTCCACCAAATTGAAAAACAAAACCTCTTCTTCATGTAATTTTGCCTCAATTATTTTCAATCTAACTCTATGTTTTTGTTTAAAATATTGTATGCTACCACTCTTAATTGATATATTGAGAAATAGAGTTTAGTTGTTGTGCTATCATAGCTTAAATCAATCAATCAATTGCTTAATTTTTCATCTACAAATGCCTTTTAATTAGCATCCTTTTTCTAGTCTAGTAATTTGCCATAGAACATGGTTGAAATTTTTGTAGTAAAAAAGTTGTTGAAAGCTAGCTTGTTTTTTGAAGAGTTGAGACATGCACAAGAGGAAGTTGAATTGTACTTTTTTTCATTTTTTTCAAAAAATTACAGAGTTAAAAAATAGCCTTATTTTAAAATACTATTTTTTAAAAAGTCTGTGCACTTGTAGTATATCTAACAAAAAATAAGGATGAAGTAATGAATAGAAATTTTTAAGTGATTTGGGTAATTATCGTTTATATTTACTCATAATCATAAAAGATCAAACTTACTCTATTGTAGTTTTTTGTAAAAGTAGGTAGAAAAAAATTCATGAATATCTGCAGAAGAGTTATATACTATAGTTAATTATGCAAGTCAAAGGGGGTACAATAGATCGAAAGATCCCATACTTGAGCCAAAAGTAGTCATAATAGAAGAATGAATGCAATAAATATAGAATATATAATAGAAACTTTATATTTACAATAGAGTGAAAACCTTAGCAACAACTTGGCATTTTGAATCAAAGATCAATATTGCTAACGATCTTCTCCAAAAACCCTAATGACAATGAGTTTTTTTTTCTTGTAATACACTTGATGTTGGATGCAAATGCCATTATTTTGCATATTTTGTTTGTTTGCTTGTTATGTTTTTCCATTTCAAGCAAACATTGACAACTATTGAAGTTGTGAGTGACTTTACTTAAGAGCTTTTTGTGATCTCTATAGTAGTCATAATGTCTTAGAAGTTCTATGTGTTAGCAACAATAAAAGCAATGTGAGTGGTAAACAGACTTAGATATTTCTCTAATAAGGTACCTTTTGATATCATTGGTTTTTTTGTCATTGATTTTTTCTTAGATTTTCTCTTTTCCTCTTGCAAATGGAATCATGATCACTATAACTTGGGGTTTATAGGTTCTTGCTCCTCTGATGTGATTGGTTGGGCATAAAGCTAGTTGGGATGTTGACATGCTACTTCTTTTCCTTGTTAGTTACCCAATGTTAAATTGCAAAGAAACATGATGAGTTATTATGGATAATTCTTAGCCGTGCCATTTGTTAATGCTTCCAAAGTAGCACTTGTTCTGGAAACTTTGTTAATAAACTTTGATTGGTGACTTTCAACAATTGTGACTCTAGTAATAATGTTGTCATTATCATTAGAATCAATTATCAATGATCTGTTGGTGAGGTTTTCTCGCCTTGAACCCTCGTCAACAGGCTTTTTTTCAAAATGATAACAATAAAAGAGAAAGTGTAATAATGGTGAGCAAAAAAAGGAGAATGAGAAGGATAAGAGGGTTTTCACCACAAGGAGGTTGAATTCCCAAACAAGATTTCCTTTAAAGGGTTTTGAATTTACAAAATTTTGATTCTCAAAACTTCCTGAATGTCTCAAGTTCTGACTTTCTATGAGTTTTGACGTCTCAGATTTTTTTTTGAATTATTTCATTCATTATTTCTACCTTTTTATATATTGGTTGAGATACAACTTTTAAATATAAAACAAAAAAATGTGATTTTGATTGAAAATTAAAAATTTCTCAAATTTTACAAATTTTGCAGCTATCAACGCTTGTCTTTGCCAGCATGCATCCTGAGGTGCACAAATTTATGACCAAGCCAAGGGTCTATCCATGCATGCAGGTAGCTTGTGCGTGTAGAACACGAATATGCTTAACTATTTATAAGGTGCACGTGCAGCATTGAAAAGAAATGAACTATTGAAAATAAATGGGATATTTTGTAAAATTAATAAGGTCACCATTTGTCCATATAGTTATGGGGTTGGGTACTAAAAAAGAAATGATATAAATAAGACAATTAGAAACAATAACGATCACTTGTTTGTGTGGCTAGGTGATGCAATAAATAAATTATAAAAAAATATTGTGAAAAAATTGAGTGGCCATAATCTATCCTAGTGACCAAAAAGAGTATTGTCGAAAAGATAAAAGTAGCTAATACAATAAAAAAATAAGATTCAAAATCAATGTTATATAATTAAACATTTAAATTAAGCAATATTTATTTATGTTATTAATTAGAATATTATTAAAAGAACAAATGTAAAAGTAATGTTATGGATAATTGAGCAAGGGAAATATTAACAAAAGAGAAATTGAACGTGAAACCATTCTTTGATGCTTGAAATTCGGTGACGCTAAGTCTTGTAAATCTCATCCATTAGAGCCATTATTGTAGCTATCAAGAGTATTTTCTAACTTACCCACCCGAGCTCTTTTATTGTTAGAAAATTAAGGTATTTAGGTAATTTTGTAATGGATTTGGAAGCAAAAATGAGGTTGAGGGTGTTGGAGATTGATTTTAGCCAAGATTAACTGAAACCTTGAGTTGAACCAAACTAATAATTCGACTAAGTGTTGGACTGAAAAAAGTTTTAAACTATTTGAAATTCTTGTTTTGGTCCCAAACCAATAAACATGCATGTGTATCACTCAATTTCTTCTTTTCGACAAGCCATGTATGTGCCTCCATTTGCAAGGATATGTTTCTCCATGGCAATGTGTTTGTTAATATTTTGATATTTTCATAAAAGCTGAATAATTGGGCAGCAAAACACTTAAAATTTGACTAGCGATCTGGCATTTGACCCCAAGATAGTTGTCTTAAACAAAAGTTTTTTTTTCTTTGTAGCTTTTTTCCCTAAAATCTTAGAGCCTTTGATAGCCATTCCATTGGAAAGAGACACAAGAAACATGTCCAAAATGTATATTCATATCAGATATTTATACCACACATATTATACTTTTACTGAGCTTTAATGTTTTGAAGGAACTAAAAGGAAACATTCGAGTTTTTTGTAGAGTGCGACCTTTTTTGTCAGACGTTGATGCCAGGGGAGCAGATGGATTGGTTATTTCATATCCAACAAGCATTGAGTCTCCTGGGAGAGGCATTGATTTGATGTACAGTGGTAAGGAATTTTTTTCTAATTTATTACATGCAAGCTTTCACTTGTTTTATAATGCTTTTTTTTGCTTTATTTGTAAACAACTCAAAAGTATTGTTTCACTTTCAACAAAGGTTTTTCTCACGAGTCATCTGAAGAGGATGTGTTTTTAGAAATCTAGCAGCTATTGCAATGTGCACTTGATGGATATAAGGTGGTATATTCTAGGCATTAAATCCATTATGAAGTATAATTTATTTTTTTTTCTTTTGTGAATTTTATCTTATCCACGTTTTTTATGTTTTCATAATTTATTAGTAACTAAATTAAATTTAGATATTTTGTTATGTGCTTCTTATGGGTATGCAATCTAAATAAGATTTTATTATACCTTAAGTTCATGTATGCATAAATATTAATATATGGTACATATATTATCCCAACAAATGGAGCAAGAAGCATTTGTTTAGATATTTTTATTTTAGTTATTTGTATAGCATGCAAGAGAAAAACCATGACCACTTATTTAATCCTATTTTAGTAAGTGTTATGATAGCTATTTACCATTTATGTTATATGAATATGCAAAGTTATCATGTTAGGTTAGAATTTGCTGGATCATCATATGCTTGAGATTAACATGAGACATGTCTTTTTTAAAATTGGACTAGCCTTCCATGACAAACCTTTTCATGAGAACAAGGTTAAAAGGTATAAGATTTCTAGAAATCAAGTGTTAGAGAAATGGCTCTCAAGGTGTTGGGCAACACGGATCACTCTCAATGTCTAGATCGATTAGGATTCATCAAGCATGATTGGTATTATCATTGTTCAAGTTGAAAAGGATAAAACTTAGTTCAGAGAAGGACAAAATATTAATGAAATTGCAAATTTATCATGTGCAAAGGGTCTTGTTCTTTGGTTATAATTAACTTGCTACTCCATTATGGTTTAGTTTATGTACCATTTGGGTGCAGTGTGCAATTTTGCTAAATATAATTTTTTCTCTTTTAGGGAATTTCTCTTTGCTTATCCCTCTTTGTTCTTACCTAAGTCTTATATTTGAACTTGAAGGAGCTTCTTTTTGTAATAACTCTAAATTACCTTCTTGTGATTCTTTAGCTAAAGGGAAGTAAATCATTTCTTCTTCTTGGAATTTGCAATTAGTTTCAACACTTTTCTAACGTTGCATGTTGGAATTAGTGAGTAGATAGAAGATGAGAACTGCAGTTCAAAAAGTTGTGATTGTTGATGATCTTGTTTTTAATGTTTCAACGATGTAAGTGATCACTAATTCTATCCCTCCACCTCTTAAGAATGATCCTCCTTTTGAGATATTCTTTCACATCTTTTAGTAACATTTGGAAATATTTTGTGAAGGTCATTTCTATCCATTTCAAATTCTTGTTCCACTAAAGTCTATAATTCTAGCTCAAGTTTCAATTGTCTTAAATGAGCTTGTTCATTTTCTTATGATGAACTATCCTTTTTCAACTCATTCATCTCCCTTTATTTCTCTACTAGTTAATTAATTTCTAAAAGTGCGATACCTTTTTATTTGTGCCACTTCTTAATTTCCTTTTTACCTTTGTTGTCCTTGGATATGTTCATTTAGCAAAGAGTGTGGCATGATGTATGATGCGTCTTAGCTATTCTTCTTATGATGGCATTGTAATTGCCTCTCTTTTAAAGGGGATTTTTTTTATTTTCCCTTCTAAATTTCAAATTCCTACTTTCTATTATGACAAATCAGACCCATAAATTTTCTATGTGAATTCGAGACACTTACATCTTTTTTTGTTGCTTTTTGGTGCAATTATGTGAACAATTTTCTCCATCTTGCTTCATGGATGCAACATCGAAGTGGCTTTAAAAGGTATCTCCTTATTCCCAATTTCAAGATTTTGAAAAGGATATTTTCTTCTTCCTTTGCTAGTTATTTAAAGCCAGGAAATTTTTGTTGAATGTTGGCCAGATCTTAGTCAAAATTAAAATGGAAGCCCCAAATTTTACCTCCAATGTTTCCAAGAAAGCCTAAGTGAGGTGGAGCTAGAAGAAACCCAAGTGACTCAAGCATCCTTAGTATTTTGTCTTTGGGCCAATGAATTTGAGAAGCCAAGGCTTTGTTTACCATCTCATATCTTGCTGAAAAACTTTTATTACTCTTAGTTAATGAAAAAGACTTATCTATTTCCAACACGTTTGGAAGCAAGAGAAAGCGTAAGGAAATTACCATGAGCTCACCTCAACAATGAAGAAATCTAAATATTTCATTAAGGGAGTAATTGATAACATTATTATCATCCATCTTAGACCATTAGTTACCTCTTCAAGAGTTTGAGAATACTCCATTGAATGAATCTCTCAAGTAAATTCTTACCACATTACCATTAGTTGTCATCCATGAAGTCTTTGATTACAAAAATTGTTTAAGAAGGTTAGCTGCAATAATATTATGGTAAGAAGGGAGAAAGAGAGACATAAAGTAGCTCTCATAGGTCCTTGTTGGATGGTTAATTGGCTTTATTTAAGAGGAAGCAAGGCTTGACCAAGGCTTTGTAGAGAGAGGATGATGAAAGTGAGGGTTTTGAGAGTGAAAGGGAGGAAACAAGAGGAGAGGTTGTGATTTAATTTTAGGTGAGGCAAACTTGAGAAAGGGAAAGCATGTGAAAATTTTGGAGGTTTTGGTGTGAGGTATTTGGCAAAAGTTTAAGCAAGGATGAAAGGGAGAGGGTTTTGAGGTTTAAGATGCTTTTTAGGTTTATTGAGTTTGCTTAGACTAAAAAGGAATAAAAAAAGGAAAAAAAGAGAGGAAGAAGGAGGTCATTAAGAGTTCCAAGATGTTGGATTGATATTCAAGTCTAGTCAAAATACAAGTTATGCAAGAGTTATCACCAAAAAAATTATCTAAAACTATCATTTATCATATATTTTTTTAATACAAGAGTTCTTAAAAAGGTATAAAAATGGAAAGAAATGTTCATGGAAATAAAAATGTTAATTAAACTCTTCTTAATTTTCAACAACTTCTTTTAGGAAAGAAAGCATGAAAAAATAAAGGGAGATCACAAAGAAATAAAAAAAGATAATGCTATTCTAAACCTTGGCACTTTTTATATAATTTGTTTTAAAGTATTCATCAAAAAGGGAGCTTAACTAGCCAAAGCAAGTATCAAAGAGATTGAAAATCCATGAAAATCTCCCAGACATGCCTCCTGTTGTCTTAATCTATGGAAAGTAATCTATGGAAAGGTGTCCAATGTGGTGTCAAGTGAAGGAATCAAGAAAATTCGTATTGAACTATGATTTACTACAATAAACTATGATAAAGCACTCATAAATCATGAAGAGCTATCATATGAAATGAACGAAGTCATGTGTCATCATCTACAAAGATTGTGAAGCAAGGTTTGATCTGAGTAGCATTGTGATTGGTTTATGCTTTACGTAGTTTCTATGGATTAAAGGAGGTTCAAACTCCACATTTAGTGTTGCATCACCTTGAAGGAAAACCATTTAAGACCTCTCGAGACTTTTCAACTCTCTTTAGGACCATGGAGACAAGTTTAAGTACATGTTAGTAATATTTTGGTGATCTTTGGAAGGAATCAAGCATGCCCTTATAAATTAATTCTAAAATTTTTTAAGGCAAATACTTTTTCAAATGTAATATTGAGAATATTTTATTTGCTTCCAATCTCTTTTGAGCCAAAGCATCTTTGTTATTTAGAATTTCTTAAAACCATGTTGGTGTTCACATGACTTATTACAAATATTGATGTGTGTTTGGTATTGTGGATATCGTAGTTTTGTTGATTCTTTATTTTGGAATGTGTTCAATAAGATGAGCATTTGTTTAAGTCGTTTTCTCCCCTATGTTGGTTCTCCAATCAGCTTCTTGGGAGAATAAACTAAGGTTGAAGTTAGCTTTATTTTTTTGCATATAGGAATGAAATATAAGTAGTCATGTAGATGGAAAATTTTATGAACATGACAATGTCATTATTTGTAATTTTTTATTTACCAACAATAAATAAATTTAACATTATGGCTTCAACACCTTATGTGTATAAATTTTACAACCTTGTTTTATTATGTCGAGATATTGTTTCATTTGATCAACCGATTCAGACCAAAGAGTGTATTATTCTCAACAAATTTTTAGACATTTTAAGGCTAAATTATCACATAAATCTCCAAATCATTTTCTTTATAGTCAATGTGGGATTATTTATTTTTATACCCTTCAAAGAAAAATCCTACCAAATATTACACTTTGTTAAGTAATTTCAATCTTAGTCATCACCCGTTAGGTACTCCTCACACTCTTTGATCCCTTGTGTTCAAATAAAGTCTTACTCCATTAGGTTTTGCATGTTTAAGGAGAACTGCTTCAGTTGAAGAGTTGCTACCTGAGTACAATGTTGGGTAGTCGTGGCATTTCGTCAATTTATTAGATGTCTTGGTTCTTCTTCATAGATTGTTTTTTTCTTGTTGATCTTTTAGTTCCTTCCAAAGTATATGTATATTTGTTAACTTCAATGGAGAGCAAAGGGTTTGAATTAATAGCAAAGGGAGAAAATTCTGTCACTCTTAGCTTAGCACATTTATATTTTTGCATGGTCTTGTTTTGATATGGTTGGTGTACTTGAGTTATGTTTTACCAACATCTTAATGTTAACTTTGAATGCTTATGAATATGATATAAGAAGACACACTTAGCTAAGAAAAACAAGCCCCACCTAAAGAGAACTAGCTTATATTCTTAAGGTTTGATTCATTGTTGTTGTGTAATACCTCAAGTGTTTGGAGAAGTTTTTGCTTGTCAAGAAAAGTAATGACAAATGACACATTTGTGTTGACTCTTTGTTTTATCTTATTTGGCTTGACCAAAATTTTCTGTTTTGTCAAGAATTGATGATTCAATGAGCTTGATCGCAACTTTTAAACCTTTAAGCTTTTTTGAATGCCTTCTTTGGATGACAATAGATTAGGATTTTGGAGTTAGATAATGAAAAACTTCATCTATCATCAATTTTCAATATGTTGCTAAAAGGCCATGTCATTTGTTTTAAAAACTGAACGGGCAAATAATAATACATGGTTAGTATAGTTTTCAGCCATCAATGAGGAATGAATCTTGATGCATATGTTGAGGATTTTTTAGTCAAATAGAAATCATTCTTCGCCTATGTTGAGGATCATAAAGAGAACTTTCAAGAATTATGAAAATTTGGGTTGCATGTCAATCCACTTGAGTGCAATTTTGGCATCTTATCAAGCACGTTTAAAGAATGGAAGTGAAGCTAACTCTTATGGCGTTTGAGACTTTTTGAAAATGCATTAACCAAGGACATTTTGAGACCTATATAACTTAGATGGTCGTATTACTACGTTGTGTAGAATCATATGTTGCTATGAAGTCGAGAATTAAACATTTTCAAGCCATTGAGAGGCAAAATCAGATTATAGTTTATAAAAGACTATGAAGATGCGATGGAATTAAGAAGCTCGTCTATTACGTCTTTCATGTTCTTAAAAATTTCGAATAATGTTATCCAACCTCTCAAGCTGTTTGACATAATTAAATCCATTTATTTCATGGATTATTGAAGCAATTCTTTTGGTTATAACCCAGCCATCAGTTTTTTAACAAGAATTATGCTGGCCGACAATGCAAAGGAATGTTGCACAATATGTTGAGATTGTAAAAATTGTCATTTTAATAGACATTTGCCTCAATGACTAATAGGATCAATGAAAGCCATTATTGCATTATGGCATTTCCTAGTTTATGAAACAATTTTCCTTGGGCAAACATTAGTATTTTGTTGTGATAGTTGATTACTTCACAAATTAGATTGAAGAAAGAGCACAACTAAATGAACCTTAGAATGCTTTTGTAATGTAGTGCAAGCTCTTGAAATAACATAGCAAATTAGATTTTAATCCATATACATTTTTTATGAAGTTCTAAAGTTCTTTGAGGTGCTTCTTGGACACATGATTATCATAGTAGTAAAACATTTTCTGTCTTCAGTTTAGAGTATTCTTATCTACTCTACAATAAGTGATCTATGGGTCTACTTATTTCATGATAATTTATAGAATATACTAAATAGATAAATTAGATTACATTAAAATATTTAAAGTGTTTATTATTATCAAAATAAGATACTATTTTTATTGTCATGGAATTCAATATTACCGTTGTTATGTTAATGGGTTTTCTAATGACTTAATTGTCCATAAATATATTCTTAGCATTTAGCATATGGAGTTCAAAGGTGGGAGGAGAGACAGAGTGGAAAGAGAATATTTAATTGGGTATATTTGATTTTATATCTTATGGTCAATTTTTCTTTGTTTATTTCTTTATTATTTCTAAGTTCAAATCGTGAACTTGTAAGAGCTTCCTTTTTGTAGTACCCCACAACACCTAGTAAGTCTTCAACTCAAATTCTCTTTTGTTTCTTAAAATCTATAGTTAGCCTCAATACTTTACATTAAGGATGCTAGTATAGATGGTCAAGATAATGATTTTTAAAATTGTTTGAGTATAAGTTCTTAAATGAAATGAAGCTTTATGAGAAGGCATTTTGTATTTCTAAAACCATATAAAATTTTTTAATTTTAAAGAAGCTACTATAACTTTTGATAAAATGCATTAGATATCATTTGATGCTCTAGCAAGATTAGAAAATTAGTATAATTGATCAAATTTTTATTACCAACTTATTTCTTGTTACAGATCAAAATAAAAACTGTTATTCTATTAAATGGGTAT
Source organism: Vanilla planifolia (assembly GCA_023846275.1). NCBI lineage: Eukaryota > Viridiplantae > Streptophyta > Magnoliopsida > Asparagales > Orchidaceae > Vanilla > Vanilla planifolia. Next base: position 796,768 of record JAIUJO010000221.1, on the reverse strand, counting down.
TTTTTGCTTGTTTCTTGATTTATGAACTTAACTATACTTTTGTTGTTTGTATTTATTTTTTTTAAGTGTTTTGGGGTGGGTTGGCCTTTGCTTGGGACCAACTGAAGTATGATTGGTAGAAATAGCTTGTTGAGCATGTCTAGTATATTGGTTTATTTTGCATTGTTAAATGCTAAAATGGTAAAAAATGCATTAAACAAAGTAGCTAAGCCAAGGAGTAGTGATTTAGTAGTATTTTGTTTTTATCTAACAAACATTTTAATTTAGAGTAAATGAATATGGAAGTTTAACCTATAGTTGGGATAAATTTTTCTATTATTTTGTTTTTGATGTGTTTCTATTTTCTTCATTCACTTTTTTTTCAAAAATCTTTTCATATCTTATTCCTACAGTAGACGTAAATGTGGACATAAAAAACATTAAATGACCATGCTCACATCATTTGGTTAGCATGATTGAATCGGATGATCCAACCAGTTGTTAAGCTAGTCGAATGCCCAGATTGGTCTTCAACATTAATTCTCTATCTCGGAGAAAATACATATAACAAGCTTCAACTCTCATTCATTATTCTTAACCCCTTGTTTTACTATCTCTTCTTTAAAAAGGTTTGTATCTTTGCTTATGGTCAAACTGGTTCTGGTAAAACTTATACCATGATAGGAAAGCCTTAAGCCCCTAAGCAGAAAGGATTAATACCATGTTCCTTGGAGCAGATCTTTGAGACTAGCCAATAACTACAATGCCAGGATTGGACTTACAAAATACAGGTGTGAATGTCCATTTGCATGAAAACGTAAATTGTGCTCAATCTTTCCTACTTTCAAACCATGCTTTTCATCTTTTATAGGTGTCGATGTTGGTGATCTACAATGAAACAATTCGTGATTTGTTATCACCCAATCATAGCACAAGCAGTTGTATAACTTTTCTTAACAAGCAATATACCATCAAGCACGATTCAGCTAGTAGTACAAATGTGCTAGACCTTACTGTTGTCGATGTGTGTAGCATAAAGGAAATTTCCTTCCTATTTGATCAAGCTAGAAGGAGCAGGTAATTGAAATCAGCATAGACATAGTAAATTGGAGCATGCTTTCATCTTTTATTTTCGTGTTTCTGGTGGCCAGCTGAATACATCATGTGTATTCAGTTTCCCAAATGTTCCATATTCTTGGGTACCAATCTTTGTTTTGCTTGAATACATGCATTCATCTTCTGTTTTCTGGTTTCTTGTTGCTAACTGAATACGACTTGTGTATGCTTTCATTTCATGTTCCATATTCAAGGGTACCAAGTTGTGTTTTGCTTGCATGCATTTAAACGTACGATTCTGTATCTGCATTTTTCACTTCTGGATCTTTCTTCTCTTTCCCAACCTTACTAGCCACAAGACTATCATCGCAAGAGATTGGAACTAATGATTCAGGTTTTACTTTGTTCATTAGGTCAGTTGGCAAGATTCAGATGAATGAATAATCATTAAGAAGCCATTGTGTTTTCACCTTAATAATATCTAGGGTGAATGTTAGTTTGTTACTTAAGACATTTGTTGACCTGACACTTTCATTGCAGGCCACAGAACAATAGGTTCAAGGTGTTTTGAACATGATAGATCTTGCCAGAAGGGAGCATCTTGCTAAAAGTGGCTTTACCGGAGATCGTCTAAGGAAAACCAGGCAAGAATTTCTTCTCATTTATGCTGAAAATTCTTGTTTTGGATGCATATGCAGAAATTCATTTTGTCCTTGAAACATGTAATTAACAAGAGCTTGTCTTCACTAAGCAATGTTATATTTGCAATTGCCAAGAAGGAGGATCATGTTCCTTACAGAAACTAAAAATTGACATACCTTCTACAGGTACTTGGCCATTGGATTTTTGGGGTGTTTAATATATTGCAGTGTGTACAATTTCATTACATTAGTTTTAAAAACATTCTAAAAAAAGCTGTTTGTTTTCTAAAAAAATCAATTTTCAACTTTTACCATTTTTATTCTCATCATACTCTATAATCTCTTGGTGTTTAAAGCCTTGTCTTGGAGGTGATTCAAAAATGTTGATGCTTGTTAACATCTCTCCGGAGGTTTCATCGGCCAGTGAATCGATATGTTCGCTTCGATTTGCTGCTCGTGTCAATGCCTATGAGATTGGGGTTCCTCGCCGTCAAACCCAGATGCGACCACTGGATTACCTTTGAAATAATGGTTGAGTGATTAAAGTACATTTGTCCATGAGGGTTTCTAAAACCGCAACAAAAGCAGTGCATTTTTTGTTGCCCCAAGCCATTAAAACAATTTTGTTGAGTGATTAAAGTACATTTGACCACGAGGGTTTCTCAAACAGCAACTGAGTGCATTTTTTGTTGCCCCAAGCCATTAAAACAATTTGGTTGAGTGAGTAAAGTATATTTGTACACAATGGTTTCCAAAATAGCAACTGAAGCAATGCATTTTTTGTTGGCCCAAGCCATTAAAACAATTTGGTTGAGTGATTAAAGTACATTTGTTCATGAGGGTTTCTAAAACAACAATTGCAGCAATGCATTTTTTGTTGCCCCAAGCCATTAAAACAATTTGGTGTTGGTAGAATGTATTTTGTAGATGATGGGTTTGATCATTGCTTCCTCTTTCATTGCCATAATATTCATGTCAAAAGTAATAATTTGTTCAGCATTTGATTGACCTATTGCTTTGTGATCTTCATGTATGGTATTGGGTGATGAACTATATTCCTTTTCATCACCAATTGTTCTGAAAACTAAGCGTTCATCTTCTTTTACTAAATAGCTATTGAAGTTGCGCATAGTGTTATATTTTATGCCTTTGATATTTTTTTGTACCATTAGCAAAGAGAAACCATTGTCAATCTAAGTTGTCCCCTTATAAATTATATGTTATTAAAAAAATAAGACCTAGTGAGGTTGTTTTAATTTTTAAAGTGCTTCTATTAGCTAGATGGCAGACTTGTAGTTATATAGAGTCCCTTATGCCCTAAAATTGCAAGAATTGGCATGTTTTCGCTTGTATTGCCTATATATTTTGCTATATGTTGCTAGAATTTCAATATTATCACTAGTATCAACCAAACAATGAAGCTTTCAACTCAAATCAGGAACAGAATTCTGTGTTATAATCTGATTATGATCAATCTTAGCTTCCGTATATGCACGTGTATGAGGATGCATACATTGGCATATGCATACTAGTATTTTAGAGAACATACTTTACATTGATACATTCTATAATATATTTCGTTTTATTTATAGTACTTGTATGGATCAAAATATTAGGTATCAGTTTACCATAGTGCAAAAACTTAATTTTAAAAGAAAATGACAACATGAGTCTTGTTATTCTCACAAAACGTGCTCTTAGTGTGACAATTTTTATTCATAAAAAACCTTCCAATTTTCTTGATTGAGAAAGTGGTCAAATTGGAAAACTGTTGTCATGATTTAACTCAGTTTGTTACAAACTTTGATGCCTTAAAAAATATACACTTCCTTAAACATGGATTATAGCCTCTTGTGATAAGCAAGCATTACATTGACTTCAAATTAGCCATAATAAAAAATATAGGAGAGTTAAAATATACTTTTGAATAACAAGTTTTTGACCAATGGGTATATTTATGATGGCATACATTGGCCAACTGACAAAAAAAAGGAATTTTTAGTAATATATAGAGGTTGTATATGCCATACACAAGTATCACTAAATAGAGATGAAATGATCAACTCTGCTAACAAATTAATTCAACTTATTTTTTGGACCTATGTTTCCAATAAAACCAAGAGAATTACAAAAATATCCTAAAATCATTCAACTTGATCTTAGAAAACTAAGAAATCAAGTAACAAAACATAAAATATATGCCAAATAAGTAAAACATTTATCTACATTGCTTAAAAGCCAATGATTCTTAATACATCTATTTTGATGTGAGCAATTAAGTGAGAAATATTATAAGGTATGCTTTCATCTTTTTCTCTTAATAAGTTTAGAAACTAATGATTTATCCTAGATATTCAAAAGAAACGAGGAGAAGGTTTGCATCATTTATATTATTTAAGAGAATTTGGAGAATTTGCCCCTATTTGAACTTGAACCTCTAGTTCATACAAGACTCATTAGCACATAAATTACATACTTGGAAATTTTTATTCAAAACAAAAGCTAGATATAGATATGGAATGGAAAGGTGGAAGGGCATATTTGATTCAAATTCATATTAAGAGAAGCTCATTTGCCACATCAAAAGCATAATGTTCACTTGTTTGTGAGTGTATGTAGTAGAACTATATTCATAAATTGTTGTGTTTGATATTTTAGAAGAAATTTCACTTTGAAAAATATTGATCATGAAATGAATTCTATATTAACAATTATCTTGAGATGTACATTACAAAAAAAAGGTAATATCTTTTGGAATATACTTAGCAGATGGGCATTTTAGTATTTAATAAAGAGCATACTTCAAAGCTTAAATTAAAATAATTTAGAGATCGGAATATATAAGGATGTCACAAGAGATGTTAAATATTCAAATGGAAAATGTAGAAAACAAAGGTGATAAAAAATTAAACATATAAATCTATTAGTAATATATTGGATAATTTCTTAAGCTGAAAAAACCTTAAATTATTGATCTATTTATTCATTAGATGAAGAAGGTAGTGCTTCAAAAATTTTGGAATGTGACGACTGAGATGCATATAGAGGGGTTGATCAATTTATTTCTTAGATGAAGAAGGTAGTGATTCAAAAATTTAGGAATGTGAAGATTGAGATGTGTATAGTGGGCAAACTTTGTTAGTGATGGCATGGTTATGGATGCAATTTTTATGGTCTACTAATGGTGAAATAATTGTAAAAATTTGGGATAACAAACAGTGATAGAATGGAAAAAAGCTTAAAACTTTGTAGCATGGACAAATGCTTGATTCACATCATTTGAGAGATGCTGGCTCAATGTTGGTTGGCCCCTATTGAATATTAAACAATTTAATGAAAAATAAGTTTGAAGAGTGCTGTTAAGTGTTGTTGAAATGTTGTGTTTAATGATTTGTTGTTTAGAAATACTTATTCTGAATTTGCCAAGAACATCTTTGCACATTAGTTTAAAAAATAGAAAAATTTGACTTAATTTGGAGAATAAAAAATCTTTTTGAACTATTAAAATAATAAAATGAAAAAAGATGGTGAAATCCCCCCTAATTTATAAATAAATATAACTAGTTAAGTTATTTACCATGACCTAAAATAAGTGTTTTTGTGATTAAAAGTACAAAATTTAAGCAATCAAACTAACCCTCGATCTTATACTATCATGTGGAGGATTATTGTTTATAAAGTCATTAGTTATGGATGGATAATACATGAAAACATGATTCCATAGCATTTGGAAAAAATTCTTTATGACTTTATGCATATACTTAAAATAAATATAACAATATTGTAATATTCATGTAATGATTGATTATCCACAACTTTATCAAATTATTATATGAATATATTTACATAAATATATGTTTATTTTTTTTTGAAAAATTAAATCACACGATTTGATTCCAATTCTATAAACCATACAGATAAATATCTTCCATTTGATGGTTCTAAAAACTACAACAATAATTTATTCACTATTTTTAGGAACTAAATTTCATTCTATCATATCTATTATAACCTGTGGTAGTTAAGTAGGTTTGTCCTTAACTAAAATGCCCTATTTGAAAGAAAAGTTGAAATTATAAGATTAAGGCACAAAATTCAAAAGTACAATGCATGAATTTATTATGGATTTTTAAGAAGAATTAATCAATATTTCAAGACAATCATTATAGGAAAGCATAAGATAGTATAGTGTAACCAAATTCTCACATACTAATTTGCTTCAATCAAAGCAAGAATTCCTTTACAACTTCCCTAACATGAACATAAATAAGCAATACAACTAAATGTTATGACATGAAACTTGATAAGAATACAAATACATTAGAGAAGCCAAATAGGCACCAAACATAAAACGTTGAGAGGAAAAAAGTCAAGTTAACAGATACCTTTTCACGGTCTAGTGGTTGACCAGGGTGACAAATGTTGAGGGGAGCCCCCTTATTTGCAGTGGACAGATGGGCCTGACTTGCCTATTCTGTAGTTCAATAACTCGCTCTATTTTTTGATACTTAATTTCCAAAAATAAAATATATATTATGCAGATGGCAAATCTATTACTAGAGAAAAAAAACCTGAAAAAACTATATATGAGAAGATTCACAACATGCTTACAGAAGACAACGAATTCCAAAAAAACTTAAGAAGGCATTAACATAAAGTCTAATTAGTTGATTGCAACTGTTAAACATTTTTCAAAAAAGAGAAAATTTTCTTATAGTTTTTTGTTTGATTGGGTGAATTTACAAATCCATGTGTACTTTAGGTTCCACAAAAGTTTAGTTTCTTGCAAACAAAATTGTGAAAAAAAAATCGAAGAAAAACTACACCCAACAAAGAAAACATAAATTGAACTTAAAATGTCACAATTTATAATTCCATGATTTAAATATTCATAAAATGTGAAATTGTATCCAACCAAATGAAATGTAAATACAGGAATCATGATAGAAACATTGAGATATGTAAAGATATGTAAAGCAAACTACGTTTCCCATGACCATGGGTAACTCGCCCAAACTCTTAAAAGGCTAGCACAATCATGGGAAGACATCCTATTCAAATAGTTAGCCACTCTGATAAGAACATCAAGAATTTCTTAAGCTAAGCTAGCTCCAGAAAACCCTTTACCAGAAAAAGGGAAAAAAGGTCAATCCTACCTTTTACAACACGCTTTTCTATTCTAGATTATCATCTGTGCTCACATGCATGCTGATAAAACCATTCACATCAGCAAATTCCCTGACAGTTGTGGCTGGACAGACAAGAATATTAAACAGTGTCTTATGGACTAGGCTCACACTGACATTACTTCTAGTGTATAAGTTAAATTTCTACAAATACAATCAAATAATATGGCCCCAATAAGATAGCAATGCTTCGATTTTGCAACTCAAAGCTTGTATTGAAGTACAATGTTACAGCTCATTATGGAAAAAAATGGCCAAAAATTGCAAATGGAGAGACCTTTATGTTTGGTCAAGATGAAAAAAACACAGTTAATAGTATATTCATTTATATTTCATTTTTCATCAAAGGAAGAGACACAAAAAGCAGGTTGCTGAACACCAGATGAACAAAGTAAGCTATTGCTTATCTAATGACTCCCAAAAGTTTTGTAAACTTTTCAATAGGAATTCAAAAACAAAATATCAATAACTACAATAGCTATGAAACGTGAACAACATTCCAACTTGCTTAAGAGAATGCCTAAAATAAGCATCAAATTATAAGTAACCATCATTATCATCTCTGAGAGAGCTTCCATATTAACCCATAGAACAGATCTTGTTCAAGGTCATTATCATCATTAAATGAATCAAAAAAACAAAAATAGGTATAGGGTCATAAGAATTTAAAATATGTTATATTTGTAAACAAAGTATGTATGAAGGAACATTAAATAAAGACATTTTTGTACCCAATCCCACATTAAATTAAATCGTAATACAAGTTAAAAAACATGGATGGGGCTATTAGTTCCATGAGTACAGTGATTTTGAAGAATAAGATTTATGCCCTCAAAATATTCATTTTAAACTTTACAAATTGCAAGGCTGTAAATGACTTGATCCAAGCAAGTGGAACATGGCTCAAGTTCAATTATGTTAGGTCTACTGGAGCTCAATTCGAGTATAATGGATGATATTAAGGCTTGTCTCATTTAAATCATAAATGCTTTAGTTCACAAACCCCAAACAAGCAACTTGATCAACAAATATATGAATGAGCTATAAAAAGGACAACATACAATAAATTAAAAAGGTTGGCATGTGTTAAATATTTGAGACTTAAAACCAGCATGTGAGCATAAAATGTTTATGAACACTAATTGATACATTAAGAAAGCATATATACACTACATTCATGAATGTTAATTGATACTTTAAACAATTATGCCTTTTCTGAACCACTACATCATACTTAAAGGAATGTGTTAAAAGGACACATCAGGTACACAAATAATCTCAGTTATTAATTTTTGGAAAAAAGGTGCAAGAAAAAAATGAAATCAATAATAATAAAAACAAGCATAAGCCAAACACATAGAAATAATAACACAACAAAAAAACATATACAACATGTTATAACTATGCAATCCGCATGGCATTTGTGAGCTTCTAGAAAAGAATAGTTAATGACTATGACTCAAGATAGCTAAAGATAAACACTAAGTAAAACATAGAAAACAACAAAGCCTAGTAATAAAAAAATGTAGATTAAATAATTAAGCTTTTATAAATACATTGTGTCCAAGAATGGAGCAATTTAACAAAAGCTAAAAAATCCAACTTCAAGATTTCATTCAACACCATCTTGATTAATAAGAAAATTACATTAGATAGCTTTTATAATAAGACCATCAAACATATCATCACAAATCAAATAAAGATCTTGGCCCACTCTATTGGACTAGCCATAATACTGTGCTACTAATTGAGAGTGACTGCTATTGTTGAAACCAGGCACATTTTAATTTCTTGATTCGATGAAATGGCATGAGACAAATCATCATAGAACTAAAAAATTAGAGCTTAAGTTATTCACTATTAAAAGTAAAGGAGCGATTTCAAACCTCATGGAACTTTTGGTTGTGAAAAGTGCAAGGCATTCCCTTCCTAAAAGATATTTTAACAATGAAGTAGATTTAATGAAAAACCATGCAGTGTAAATATCAACATGGAACTTGGCCCACTCTGTACAAATTAATCAACATGAAACTAAAACTAGCCCATATTTCCTGATTTAGACAAACAAATTATGATAGGCAAAAACAAAACTCTACATAGAAAGATATTCACAATCTCGACTCACAAGAATTACAAGACAATGTGAAGCACTAGATAAATAACAAAACATTAGAACAAAAATACCAGTATCAACATGAAAGCAGGTAGGAAAGAGTAATAACCACTTATAATAATCATGGACAGCAAGCTTGTTAAACTCCTACATGAGCCATTGTCCTGAAAGAAGGTAGGCGAGAGAGAGCGAGAGATAGAGAGGCAAAAACCTTCGGCCTTGGAACCCCTGGAGAGCACAAGCAAAGCAGTGAGGGTCAAAGGAGACACACAAGTCATGGAGCTTGAAACGCCTTTAAATAGTGGCATTCAATACATGGAGATCGAGATCGATAGTGGCACTAGCGGAGGCAGACAAAATCCTAACTATAGGGCCGTCGAAGTGAGAAAAGGAGAAGGGAAAGGAAGACCTCTGGCCAATGGAAACCTTATAACTCCATAAACAAAGCTTCAAAGATTGTACTAACAAAAAAAAGTCATTTCCAAAAATCAAAACAAAAAGAAAAGAAAAAATAAATTATGTGGGTAAATAAAACAAATCGATATATTCCATAATAATCAATTAAAGTTTTATATAAATGTTTATAACAATTTAAACTTATTGAGTTGTATATAATACTAAATCATCTATCATATCATAATTAAAAATAATTCAAATAATTTTTAGACAATGTGTGATAGTCAAAAAAACTTTAATCCTCTTAAAAATAAAAATAAACTATTTATTATTAAAAGAATAAAAAATATTTAATATCAAGTTTTAAGTATTATTCAAAAAAATTATATTTATATATATATATATATATCATGAATAACATATAGAAAAACAAATATTATCAAAAAAAAGAAAAATATACTAACAAATCATCATTATTTATTACAAATTTTAACGATACACATATTAAGAGTTATATAATTTTTGTAGTTACTCAATAAAAACTATGGGTAATTAAGAAACTATGTTTTAGTATGATTCAACAAAAATTTTAATACGAGATTAATGGAGGGGGTCTTATCGTTCAAATGGTAATTAGATATTTAAATGGAGACAAAGTGATTTTTCTAAATTTATGATAAATCTAATATTTAAAATATAGTTTTTATTTTTTATCTTTATTTATTCATAATGAGATAAATAGATTTATAAATGCATGTATTTTTTTATTATTAAGCATGATTATAATATTTGATTAAATATTTTATTTTGTTTATAAATTTAGTCAATCATAAAACTATTTCAAGTGATCTATTGATTAATAGTTAAATATAAGAATAAGATTTTTTTAGTATATCATAAAACTAAGATCTTCTATAATTTTTTTTTCAATGTTTCAAAATAAAAATTTTAATTCAAAAGATGAAAAAATTATAAAAATTACTTTAATATGTACATATATATACTTATAAAATAATTATAATATTAACCATTTCTATTAATCTTTTTTTAGTACCATATTTATCAAGACTATTTGGAGCACTTATTTCAAATTTTTTTTTATGAAATTGCTTTTCAAAATGTTATCAAATGTTTGTTTAGCAAAGTTTAAATACATTCTTTTAATTTAAAAAAACAATGTCAAAAAATAAAAGATTGTTTTATCATCATAAAATAACATTAAAAAGTTTAATTCAATTTTTATTAAGAGATAAAATTTTTTTAATCATTTTTCTATACAATTAATAAAAAATTTATAAAGCCCATCAAGTTCTTAATAATACTTTTTAATAATATTATTTAAATTATTTTAATTAATTAATTAAATTTTTAACATAAAATTTTTGCAAAAAATAATAATCAAAATACATAATATTTTCAATTGCCTTTGTGGCTGGAGAACTAATGCCAAGGACTGAGCATCGAATTCCAAGACACTCTTCACTTCAGTTTTTCCAACGACCTCCTCAATCCCTCCTCGAATACCTTCCTTTTTCCCTACTCCCTTAACCCTTTCTCATCCTTATGCCTTCTTGATCAGAACTCATCTACCGCTTTATCTACATCTTCCTTTAGCATTCATGTCAACTTTGATCAGTTTTACATCTCTCCATTGATGCTTCTTTACATCTGAACGGCAATCGTGAAGATTACATTCTTCTCCAACAAAGTATTTTTCCATCAATGTACACTATGCAGGCTACATGAGGAGCAGAGTCCTGTGGCCAAAGGCGATCATTGATTGGCTTCAGAAGGAAATGGTATACCCTGGTCAGCTTCCTTCCGTTGTCCAGATCCGCAAGATTTGCTAGGGAAACATTGTCCCACGTGGAGCTTTCTCCTTCAAAGAGTGCGGTCGGAGAGAACCACGACGACGGTTCTCCAAAATATTTTTGTTCATGGAGTGGCGGCACCTACTAAAGAGGTGAAAGCGAGGAGGTGGGAGAAGGAAAAGGGAAGCTTGCATTTCGTGGATGGATCATCTCTAGAGGCAAAGGAAGTGGCAATGAGGGAAAGGGACCTTACGGAGTAGGAGGCGGTGAGGTTAAGGAATGTCGTTAGGCAGCAAAGGAAGGAGTTGAGGTCCTGGATGGCAGAGGTTGAAAGAGAGGAGTTAGAGTGAAAGTGAATGGTCGACAAGAAGGCCAATGCTAGGTGAGATGTCCACTTTTTTAATTGATTTTTAGATTAGGAGATTCATGTAGCAGGTGATTATGCAAAAATAGATGTTGGAATTTGGAATTGGAGAAGAGGTTTTTTCTCTTTGTGAGGTCATGGATGCATTATTGATCATGTTATTGTTCACTAAATGCATATTTTCTGAAGTTGTTTGATATTGCTAATGTGTTTTCCATTGGAATGATGGCGTAATTGCTAATTACGTTTAGGTCATTTAATGAATAACAATATCGTTTGTTTTGGTTAACATATATGGTACAAACAGGTGATGTTAGAAGCTTATGATCAGCAATGTGATGAGGCAACTAAGATATTTGTAGAGTTCCAAAAATAGCTTCAACAATATGTAAGCCAAGCAAGAGATATTAGGAGGTTCATTACAGATAGTGCTACTGATTCTGTTGGTGAGATCCATTTGCATAATGAGAAAGAAGCAGTATCAAGGGTAGCAAATCATCAGATGATGTCATTTTAATTGAGACATCACGAGATAGAATCATTAGATCGGCATGCAAATCTCTTGCAAGGCATATGATTGAAAAAATCCAAAGTACCTTCCCAACATATGATGGGATTGGAATGAACTCTGGTATTCAAGTAGATGCTACCAAGTTTGTCAATGACTTGGAAGGTGATGTACCTGAAGATGTAATGTCTGTGATAACTGAGTCTCTTAGAAATCCTTTATAGTTACTTCAGTCAATCACTGCATACACATTGCGCTACAACAAATTGATTCGTAGGGAGACTGAAAATATTGACATCCGAGTTGAAGCAGAGCTTTTGAGGTAATTCTTTTTATCTTCAAATCATTGTTTATTTTTGCTTTCCACATTGGCTGAATTTATAAAAGATTTTCTATAGCTTTGATAAATCTTTGTTTGTTTCTAAAGTTTTGGAAATTCTGTGGGGCAGTTAGCATACATTTATAGCTTCAAAATTACATTGGAGCATAATAGTTGTAGATAGGAAAATATTACAAAGTTTAACGTCAATGCCACATTACCAATTGTTTCCTTATGGAAATCGTGTATGTACTATTATGGCTATTGTTTGATACTGTTTAAGAGCTACTTTTTCTTTGTTGTCATATTGACACTACACTTTAATTTCATTTTTTATTGTATAACTTATGCAAAGGCCATATTGATGTCATTTCAATCATCTAAGGGTGTTCTCATTAAAATGAACTAGTGAAACGTTAACCAAACGTTTAACTTTATTTCAATTTTTTGTTTAATCATTGTCTATTTCCATCTATAAACTCATTCAATGCACACTTATTGTGAAATTTATTTTTTTAATTTGTAGTGTAAGTTAACTCCTTGCGTAGCTTGTTAGCATTGTTTATTTGGGTTTGATGATGTTAACTTAATTTAGAATTTGTTCATGAAACATTGATAATATAGGAATACAAAATTAAAAGAGCATGAACTAAGGCGAAAAAGAGAGGTTAGAAATTGCTCTAAAAAGGACGGTAGATAGGTTGGATATATTAATCTTTTTTTTTATTGTTAAAGAAAGTTAAGGATTATGATCAGATTTGGATTCATGCTAGAATTGTAAAAAGCTAATGTCATGGTCTAATTAATGTATAGAGAAAATGTCTTGTTAGTGCCAAATCGATGTTAGATTGGTATTATGATGACTTTTGATAATGATGTTTATTTCTCTTTAATTAAATTCTACTTCTTATAGTTTTTTTTATTAAGAATTAGATTTGAGATAAATAATATATTTTATTGGCTATTGTAGGAAGTTGGAAAATTTATTCATTTCAATTGCATGGTTAATCATCCCTTAAGATAAAATTAAAAATAGCATATAAAAAATGGTTAACGAATGATTATGATTTTCTTGGTTGTGTTTGGTGAAGTAAGTTATATCGATAAATTTTAAGAATATAATTAAATATTACTATTTTACTAGTATAAATAATATTTTAGGATAATTATTATTTATCCATTTTTTGGTTAAAAAGTTAATTTTTTTGTTAATTATTTGTTTTACTTTTTTACCGCAAAATATTTTATTTAATAATCAATTATGAACAATTAATTTAAAATTAAGATTTAGAATCTTTTATAACATTTGTGAATCACTTTATGCTCTGGAAATACCCAATTTATTGGTCAATCATATTAAATAGATTATCAACTGTTCCATTTAGGTACAAATATGAGAATGATTCAGTAACAGAAACTGCAACTTGAGATGCAAGTTCGCCTTTACTATATCAGGTTTACGGTTGTCCAAGGAGTGATATAGATATATCCTTACAAGGAACATACAATCAACTACTTCAAAGAGAAGTATGCCTTCTCCTTATATGTAGAATAATATAGAGTATGCTGTTGTAGTTGCACCTTCTGATTTTTTTTCATTCATTAGGTCATCCCTTTTCATATGACTTATTCATACATACAATAAAATTTTCATTTTAAATTATCATGATAGAGTGCTTAACAAATTTGGGTTTTTTAATTTTTTATTCTTATGGGTTCTACCACTAGCTATTTTTAAGGGATCTCATCAGTTATATTTAAAATAGGAGTTTTTTTTTATTTTTTCACTATTGTCACCACAAGCATCTCTGTGTTGCTATTGTAGAGACATTGGTAATCTTAGCCAAATGAAGAAAGAATAATAAATATTTACACAAGTAACTTAAGAATCCATTAAAAAATTACTTGACCATAAGTCAAAGTAAGTCTTTTTTGAAATTACTAAAATAATTAAGGAAATGCATATTCGATGGCTGAATTATAAATATCAACTATCTAATAAATATGGTACTTGCGAAGAAGATGGGACTTTTTCCGTTGAGTGATTTTCATAATGATCCATGGCAAAACAGTTTAGATAGTTTGGTAACCAAAATATAGTGTAGAGAAAAAAATGCCTAAATTGGGGGAATGGATGATGAACAAGGGTAAGGGATACATTTACTGAATACTATAACTATAAGAGTTGTAACTTCTAATTAGAAATATTACCAAGTGATAGAATTAATTGTCCCTTTTCTTAATAAAGCATGTTTACAAAGCACTAATTCCATTTACAACCTATCCAAAATTACATTAAAAGACAACTAAATTGCTTGGGAAGTCATCAAAGCTACTCCAAAAAACAAGTAACTTACCAACAAAGAAAATTAAGCATATGTTGGACAATGCTTTGGCTTGCACATCATTCTCCGTCTTTTTAAAATTACATGACCTTGAGTTGACTCGTGAAGTCTTTTGAGGAGAAAACATTGCATTTCTCCATCCTACCATAAGGATATTTTCTTTGCCTTTCTTTTCTACCAAAGGGAAAGCTTGCAAAGTAATCACGGAAGCTTGGCATAATGAACTAGTAGTAATCGAATCAAGTGTTGCATGGAGAAGAATTTTATTAGGGATGTACTACTTGAGTTGTGATTGTGTTTCTTGTAGCTAATAGTATAGTTTCCTCTATTTAGTAGACACATGTATGATATTTATTATGCCAGGAAGACACAAATGTAATCTTAGAATTTTTTTTTAAATTTTTCTTTTTTAATTTCTTTGGTTCTTTTGAAGAAGAAACTTCGACAACTAGAGATTGTTGTATTAGTCATTGTGGTATTTCACTAATTTCACGGGAATTAAAGTTTTTGGCTGTTATCGAAGCTCCTTTTTTTAATCTCTCACATGTTTTCATTAAAACATTATATAGAAAAACGATTATATGTTAATATTACATGATCACATAATTCATAAAATATATGGGTACCTCAACATCAAATTATTGAGTATAACATAATCTTTAAGGTTTGTTAAGTTTTTTTTTTTTACTTTATCTTTGTTTGTAGTTTGTAAGGTAATCTTGATTAAATCTATATTGTCTTTTTTGTTTTAAAAGATTAAATGAGTTAAGGTGGTTTGTAGTGTCTTTGTATGTATTATGTATGTATGTATGTGTGTGTGTGTGTATGTGTGTGTATATATATAGTTAAATTATCAATTTACATATTTTGAGTAACTCAACTTAATATGCACTAATTCACTAATTTTAATCATCCAAACTTATTATTAATATTTTTATTGATATTATTTTATTAATCACTTAGGTTAGTGAACTTATTGACTTTTTTTGCAAGCTTATTTCTAATAAACGTAGAAGTTTTTTTTTATCCATTTCGATTAATAAATAATTTTGCCATTAACCCTTGTTAAGTGATAACTAATAATTAATATTTGTTATTAACTGAAGTAACCTAGATAATTTAAACATATTTCTATCAGGGGATAGCAAATGTTATGTTCATTTTTTGACTATATAATTGTTCTTAATTTTTTTAATCACTTGTAAGGGTTATCTAGATGATGAATGGATTAAAATTATATAGATCAACATGTAGTTTAAAACAAATGGTTGGGATTGGCTCAACTTGGTTCATATACTTGCTTTAAAATGACTGTTGGTAGCTTGGGACGGCTTAAGACCTCTACAAAATGAGGATTCTTATTTCCTTAACATGGAAATATATACTTGATTAACAAATTTCTCATATGGCCAATTGATTTTTAAATGTTTATTTTGTTATTTTAGCCTAAGATTTATATCTTCAATGCGGAAAATTGTAACAAATATGATGGTTGGGCTTGTTGTTATCCTTTGGCAAAAGTTTCATTGTCGAAATCTTAAACTACAAGCTACATTTGTTTGAAGTCTGATTTAACAACGTGCTTTAAGTTGAACTTGCATTTAATAGTCTGCTTTGAAGATTGGCCATGCATTAAAGAAACTGGAAAAATGAGTAGTAAAATTTTAGTTAAGGAGCTCGTAGTCGAGAAGATTTTCATGGTCTCATTTTCCTTGGACATTTACGCTCTGTAGTATGGAGCTTTTCCAGGTATTTCCTTTCCTAAGTTTTAATGAGATTGATGTGAACATTTATGGTACTGCTCATAAACAAGTTTGTTTGGTTTATTTAAATGCCATATGCATGTCAGCTACATTAGATAAACTTCTACACTTTTAGTTATGGTTATGAAGATATCCACATGACACTAAGGAAATTGTTTCAAATGGAAACACTTATGGAAATGCTTCATTTCATAGGAATCATCTTTTCGCAATTTTATTGTGTTTCATTTTAGAACTCGTAATGATGTATATCATGCATCCCTTTTCCTTTCAGAAAGCTCATGTCCAGTAGTTTGTGGCTACTGAAGATACACTGAACAAGGCAGCTGAAGCGAAAAGCATTAGCCAGAAACTTGTCAAACGGTTACATGGAAATGGTGAAATCACAACAACAACACTACATTCTGGAGTCCAGTCACAGAACCTTGGTAACACAAGGCATTTTCAAAGGATGTGACCCGTGCGATTTCTTAAAATAGGATTTTTTTTAGAATGTTTTAAACTATAATGTGGATCATGTCTATGTATCATTGATATAAAATTTTGTGAATTTTCTTTATTCATGTTTTTCTTCTGATGCTAAGTGTTGTCAATCTTTAACATGTCAAACTTCATGGACTTGTACCTACCATAAGAGTTTCGAAATTATATACTCCTAACACCATATTTTTGGATATTTGGTGCTTACAATATGCATGTTGCTTTTTTATTAATCATCATAGAAAGAAAACATATATTTTATCAAAAAAAGAGTGCATATTTCTTGAGCATTTTCATCCAATTATATTCATTACTATTTGAGTTCAAAAGTTAAGGATTTTGATCATGGTTGTCATTGAAAGTTTTTGAAACTACATTGAATTATATCATAGCTTAGCTTATTTTTAACTTCAATTTGTAAAATGCATAAGCTAACAATGTGAGGATTATTGCACTGTAGGAGTTTTATATATGCAATCTTCCATTGCAATGCAATGAACCTTTTCCTTGATTCCATGGTCTTGATCACTCTGTATTATGTATTGTTTAGCTGTATGTTTGGGCTAAAGAAAGAGATGTTGGTTGACTAAAACCTAAATTTAATACATTGACATCTGAGGTTCAATGCTTGAGCAAGTTGTGTTTGGAGTGGAAAGAAGTAGAAGATTCTTTAAGAAAGAAATGGAACAAAATTGAAGAGTTTGACTCTCGCAAATCAGAACTTGAGTCTACTTACACTGCATTTCTACGTGCTGACATTGTTAAGTCTCTTGCACACCATATCCTCATTCAAATGATATATTGTTGTTATGTGAACCTAACGTGTTATTGAGTTACATCCTTGAGTTCATCTTTTGCTTCCTATGTACACTGCTTGAGTTCATGTTTTACTGCTGATTTGTAATGTATTTCTTTGTGTTAACATTTTTAAGTATCTTGCATACTATATCATCTTTTGATTGCATCTTTTGCTGTTTATGTGTGTTTTGTGTTTTTTAATGATATGCCTGAGTCAATCTTTTGCTATTTAGTGTACTATTAATCAAATCCAGAAGTGTTTATGTACTGACATTATTAAGTATTTAACTATTGAATCACTTTTTTCTAGGACAAGATAAGTAACTCTTTATAGTGTACTTGAACTTGTACTATTTGTGGCAAACATTGCATAAATGCTCCAAGATGGTTGGGTTTCAAGGATCGTAGGACATAGATGATCCACCATGTGTCATTTCACTTTAGGCAAATGGTGATTATGGTAGTAGGAATATGGTGTTGTTTAGCTATATGCTATAACAACACAATATGATATCCAATTCTTGCCTAATGCCACATGAGAAGTGAGCACTCCTAGAGTGGCTAAGTCTTTTTTCATGATTTTATAATCTTATATATTTTTTAGTTGTAAAAGTTAAAACTAAATTATTATATTTGTATTGAGGGAATCTTTTATGAATCCTTAAAACTTGAAGTTTTCAGTGAGTTCTCTTAGGGGAAAAATTTTTTAGTATCATATATTCCATGAATGAACACCGAATATGCATTTTATCTTTAGGTTTGCTTTTTGGATTTGAGAATTAGTATATATTGAGAAAAGATTTTTTTGATCTAAATGAAAGTTGGAAATGACAATCTAAATGAAAGTTGAAACATTCTTTTTTAAATTCTCAATAACTCATTATATTATGTAGAATTGGGTTATATTAGGATTAAATAGAAAATTTTTTTTACTATTTTATTTTTTTAGGTCTCAAATATATCATATTTAATTTTTAAGAAACATTATTCTTTTATGAATTTCTAGTAAAACTTTACCCTAACACAAACCTTTTGTTATTTCCATATTTAGAAATTGTTAAATATTAATAATGCTACTTAATTTGATTGCAAATAATTTGGATCTACTTTTGTTCTCAAGGGAGGCTTTAAGAGGAATAAAAGACATCTTGAGGGGATGTTGTACGTCTTGAGAACACTCAAGGAAGATAAGAGAGGTACCTTAAGATATTATTCTTAAGAGGAGTTGGTTGGCCTTGAGGCCCATTTTAGTGGGCTTGATGTGGATGAATATTTTAAAAGAGAGCTTGAGTAAGATGTAATCTTTGAGAATTCTTACTTGAGGTAGTTTTGACAATCAATGGTCATATGCAAGGTATATTATGGTCTTGAGGGACATGGTCGAGGTGTCAGTTGGAGTTCTCGAGGGTTTGGCCTTTAGTATGTGGAATGTGTAACGAAACTTTCTACAATTGTTGAGAAGGAAGTATAGATCTCGAGCTGATGGGAACAAGGCTTAAGGAGTGCCATCAAGAGCAATCAAGGCAAGCACACATGGGAATCAAATCACATCAAACACGTTTGGTGATTTTTGGATTCATTTCCATTGGATTTTGATCGAATAAATGAATTAGGAAGTTTTAGAGAATCTTGTTGGCTTTCTAACCCTATTTTTAATAATCTAATTTCAATATTTGTGGAAGAAGTTTCTCCAAATTTATTATAGTTGTGCAAAGACATTTAGGTAAGCGCAAATTTAGAATTTGAATGCATCAAATTAGTATTTGATTTTTAATGGCGATGGTTTTGGTTTTATTTATTTCTTAGTTAGTTTTGATTACATTTTTTATGTATATCCCTTAATTCCTATTACTAAGTGCTTTGGGACTATAAAAATGATTTGTGGAGGAGTTATTGGTATTGGTGGAAGTGGCTTGGTACTTTAGAGTGTCATGTGATTTCATGATTGAGGGTATCATGAATAATTACTCTAGGTGAGAGGTGTTCTCTTTGAACTTGTTGCCAAGTTTTTTAGAATTTACTTCATAAGTCGACTAGTTTAGGTTTTCTTTAATTGAAAAGTTGGAGTTTCTCTATGTAACTTATTTGTATTGCGTTTTATTTCTTTCTAAATGTTTTTGTTGTGGCAATGTAATCATTATGTCTATAAGATGGTTCATATCTTTCCATTAGGGTATTAGATCTTACTTAATGTAGATCTTGGTAAATTGATGGTCTACTTGAGATGTGGAAATATTGTTGAGGATAAAGGCAACATGAGAAGAGAAATGAATTGGTAAGATAAATGTTTATATCATTGTAAGAGCATGTGGTTTTTCTAACTCAACAAGTACAACATTTGATGGAGATTATCAGACATGAGATGATGAAATGTAATTTTGAGGATCGTTGATTATTGGAGATGAGTCCACTTCAGGAAGAAGCATAGATGATGATAAGAGGTGAAGAAGAAAGAACTTTAAGTGATGGAATGATGACCATTGTGAACTTATGGCTCCAAGTGACAATGATTTCTTGAAATCTTTCAAAGTGGTGGCTATGATAAGCATCCTACCTTATAGTGGATGATGTAAGGAAGAAGAATGCATGGCTAGATAGTTGGAAATGTATTTTTGCATCTTTGAGTGTACAAGTTTCAGTAAGGTATCCTTTGAAAAACTAATTTATGATGCATTAGCATGATGAAACAATCTTTTGTATTCTAGAGTTGTAAAGATTTGTGGTCGTAGTCAATTCAAGTAGTTTCTATGGAGTTTTATCCCAACTATGTGGAAGCTAGGTAGAGGAAGTAGCATAGCTTGATAGCCATGAAGGTAGTTGATGCAAGATTGTAACTCATAATTTTGGAGATGAGTGGTCTCTTGTGTTGAATCTTGGAAAGAAGAGCTTCTTGATGAAGCCTTTGATAGGTTTACTTAGATTGTCATCGTTATCATTCTATCGCTTCAACAATAACAGGCAATCAAGCATGTTTATAATTGCTATTGAAAAGAATTATGGTTGAGTTTGGATGCCAAAGGATGATGGCTTCAACAGCAAAAACAAAAAGAAGGAATCCTTAGATTAAGGCATCTCCATTTTTTTCTAAAGTTTTTTAAATTTTGTCTTTCTTGTAGACTTAGTTATATCAAGAGATGTTGTTGGGAATTATGTTATAAATTAAGGAGATTGAGGGGCAAGGATGATAATCATAAAGGAAAATGGGATTGGTGTTGTTATTAAGAATAATGTGATTTTTGTTAGGTTGAAGGAACATGACCGCAGTCTATCATTAATGATAAGAAGGTTATAAAGACAATATGGTTGTAGAGGAGGGGACTACCCTAAGTTTCTTCTATTCAAATCTATGTCAAGAAGATATTGGTGAAAGCTATCTCTAATGATGGATGCTAATGCAATCAATCCTAGTGACTACGCTTGATTTGGAGACGATGTTGAATTCGCATCCATGTATGATAATTGGATTCATTGTCATGCAAAGGTGAAGTCGAAGCAATTTTAGTTGAAATAGTGGTCTCTAATGTGTGCCACTTCAATCTTGTCAAATGATTTTGTTAATGGGTACATATGGCACCATGATGCAATTTACTTTTAATGACAACAAAGCATTATTCTTCACAAAGAAGAGAAGATTTAATCATTTGATGAGGATTGAGAAGTGTTGCCTAAAGACGTTTGTAAATAATTGTGCAAAATAGACTAGTTCGTATTGTAGATTGAAGGAAATATTTAATTTGACATTGAGAAGGACATTGGAGCATGAACGACAATGGCAAGCGGAAGGAGATTGTGCAACACATTGGACAACAATGGGTACCATTGGAGGAAACAAATGTGTGTGAGAACTTTGTATTCCTGAGCTCTAAACATCATGTTGGAGTGAATCCCTCCTTCAAAAGAGGGGTATATCTTCTAAGAGAATCTTAAAGTAATCTCGAAAAATGTCTTAAAAGGAAGAAATCATGAAAGGATGTTGTAGGCCTAGTGAAGGCTCAAGGATCATAAAAAGAACATCAAGAGGTTATGTTGCAGGCCTAGTGAAGGCTCAAGGATAAAAAAAGAACCTTGAGAGGTTATTCTCGAGAGATATTTGATATTCAAGGTGAATGAAGATTTCAAGAGGAAGCTTGAAGAAAATGTTTGTGGTTGCGACTGGGTATACTTGAGGTGGTTTTGACACTCAATGCTTAAAGTAAATTGTCATCTTGAGGGATTGTTTTAGTTTTTAACTGAAGTTCTTAAGGCTTAGTGCTAGAGGAGAAGGAACATCATGCAAGATATTGTTACAAAGGATGGTTTTCGAGGTGACTAAGACAAAGCTCAAGGAGTGTACTTAAGAGTAGTTAAGACAAGGCTTTCTGGACACATTTTAGTTCAATTTTTTGGGTCGGTTTATGATCTAGAAAATTTTTGAGAATTTTTCTTGCATCCCATTGCTTTTTTTATTATCAAATTTAAATATTTGTAGAGGTTATGCTCCATTTACTATAACTGTGTAAGAGTTTTGTAGACAAGCATGAATTTGAAACCTGACTGCATCAAACAATGGTTTGGTAGACTTTTGTTTTTAAAATGTTTGTATTTAAACATATTTAGTTCCTAATATTTTAAAATTGGAATTATAATGTCAATCTCTTATTTCCAAGTGTTCCAAGGACTCGATTAATAAAATGGGAACATTAGGAAAAGTTTTAGTTCTGATATGAGTTGCTCGATACATGAATGCAACATGTGGCTATAGGCCGAGAGTATTGAGGGTATCTACTTCGTATGAGAGGTGGTTTTGCCTTGAAATTATTATCAAGAGTTTGAGAATCTATTTTATAAGTTTTTATTTAATTAAAAGGTTAGAGTTTTCTTATATGTCTTGTTTACATCATGTTTCCTTGTTCTTCTCACTATTTTCTTGTTGTGCCACTTGAAAAAGATTTTTTGGGACAAGTCATTCCATGTCTTATGTTGGTCCTGATAATGTCATAAAATGTTTATTCATTTTAAAGTACAACATCATAAATGTTATTTCTGAAAAGTTACAAATTACTCAAAGACAATTGATCACTGATAATCTCTTTTTTAATGTTATTGAATTTTTAGAGTAGCTAAATTAGCTAGTCCAATTATTCTTTAGCTATAGGATTCATGGTGGTCCATGAAGGCTTTAAAATATTGATTGGGTTCATTTGATTATATATAGAACTTTACAATTGATCATACAAACTGATGTGGTGTTGTTCTCTTGATGCATCTCTTTAACGGGGCTTTTTGTGATCATTCACTTTCCTGTATTATACTAACATGAAGCATCAGTCTTATAGGACCTTCAACAAACAGCCGCACAAGAACATGCAGCGAGGATGATCATTCCAGCTTGCAATTTTGTGGCAAATGTTTCATCTAGTTCTAAGGATCTCATTGAGAAAGAGCTATCCACTTTCAATCAGATCCTGGATAATAGATTATATATGATGCCATCAACATCACAAGTTTGTCATTAATTTATATCTTTTTATGTTAATTTTACTTTAGTGTTAGTCATTTATGTGCTATGAGTTGCCAAAATATTTTCATGTTCATCAAGGTAAATAGTAAAGTCATTCTATTTTGTTCTTAGAAGAGAGAACTCAATAGATCATTATAATTTTTTATTTATTCACCTTTATAATTATCATCAAGGCCATGGGAAATCGAATCTTCCGTCCTCTATCAAGTGTGTCATATGATTTGTTGGGGAAATCCTATGAATCTCATTCTAAAAATACTTCTTTGAAGAAACATTTCATGGCTTTCTGTCTCCAAGGTTATATAAACAGTTCTCGTTCAAGAGGTATCACACAAAAGACATATGAACTATAATATTATAGTTAAACATAAGTTTATTATATCAAAATAAATTATAAAATATAAAAAAATGAATTCATGATTAAAGAAATTTAATGGGTTAATGGTATATTTTTTAACCTCGTGCTACAATAGCCGCTCCTCGCATGGCCGGAGTTGCATATTCTTCTCCCCTCCCTAAGCGTAGCTCTAGCTGCGTTCCCTTCTACCACTATTCGAGTATCAGACTGCTGCTGAAGATCTGACACTGAGGGAGTCTATTCTGCCTTGATCCTCCATGCCGTAGTGGATAAAAGCAAAGGCAACTCCCCATACTTTATCTTTTGCGTCAAAGAAGCCTTCTCTTTGAAGTGGAAATGGTCTTGGCGACGCTGTGGCATAGCTGGAGGAAGATGTCTATCATCAACATCGTGATTCTAATCATCCTCGTGGTGGTTTATGGCTTTGCGTGCAGCTTCAGGAACAGTAAGTGGATGGACAATGGTGAAGCCTAAGGGCAGGCTAAGATGACTAAGAGCAGGCCAAGCAAGTTCTAGTTTTAGGTCAAGCTTGAAGAATCCTTTTTGTTTGCATATGTGATATGTTGATGTTTTCTACACTTTCATGTTATTTTAGTCATATTGACATGAAGTTTTGTGAGAATTATTTGAAATTGTACCAAGACATCAACTTGTGTTCCATTGGTGAGCTGAACAAATATTTAAATTTCTTATTTATATATTTGAAGTTAAATTTTATATTATCCTTATTCAAATTTAAATTAAAAAATAAAAAATTTTATTTTAAAATGATATTAAAAAATACTATTTCAAAAGAATAATAATTATTATAAAATTTTTTCATTTTTTAATTTTGTTTAAAAAAATTATTTTGAAAACTTGTATGACATGCACGATTAAGTTTTTAATATGGAAAATGAAAAAATTTGAGAAGTCATTTTGACACAAATTTTAAAATAAAATGAAAATTAATTTAAAAAATGCTTTAAAATTCTTCGCTAACACGCATTTTTGCACACCTAACTATTGTAATGTTGCGCACCAACCCAAAAAATTGGTTATTTTTTGGGAATTAATTGGATTCTTAGAGATTTTTTTAAAAATTTTTTAGTATTATTTTATGCTTTTTCAAATAACTGTATATCATAAAAAGGAGGTATGGCATCTCAAAAAAGAGATATGAAGTGAAAATTAAAATGTATGAGTTTTTTGGAATCTAATGAAACAAAATTATTAAAATATAAATATTTTTGAAGTATTAAAAAAATTGGTTTTGGATTAATAAGGAAATATTTATAAGTTTTGAAAAATCCAAAAAATTCAAAAAATACTAAATGAACTAAAAAGATTACGAAATTTTGCTAAATACTAGTGCTTAAAAGAATAAAATTAACACAAAAAAGAAGTTCGATGATCGTAGAATTAAAAGTATAAAACAAATTGAGAAAAATAATACAATAAGTTTATTGAGGATTTTTAGTTTAAAAAATTATTAGAAATATTAAATGTCAACAAAAAGGAAGAAATTTGGTTAACAAGTAGAGCTCATTAATATGAATTCCACAAATTAATTAGTTAACTTTTTGAGACTTAATTGATTGTAAAGTATATGGAATACTATAAATTTTTTAGCTTTGATTTAAATAAGAATTTAATTAATTTCTAAACTCCTAAAAAAATCTTAATTACCCTAAAACCTAATCCAAGAACCATTAGAAGAAACCCATTTGCTAACGACCTGAATAAATGAGAAACTTTCAAATTCTAAGTAAAAGAGTGGCATGGTGTTCTTTGGAGAGACATGATTATTTTGAGTGAGTTGGAGAGTTGATAAGTGATAGGGATAGAAATTGCGTTGTCCTAGAGTTTAGAGAAAGGAGGGTAAGAGCAGGTGCTGTTGAAGCATTTAAGATAGCCAAATAAAGGAATCACAAGAGAGATCTAAAATTTAGGAGAAATATTACAATAACTACTATAACTTGGAAAGTAGAAGATTGATTTAAATTTTAAGATCAAATCTTTGGTGTGACCACTACAAATAGAAATAGAGTTAAGCAATATTGTGCATCATACGGGCATTTGTATGATGTATTGGTGGTTCACATTAGCATTACCAACTTGTCAAATCATTGTTTTTTAAATCCAATCATATGAGTTAGGTTTGAATTCTAATTAAAACCAAATAAAAGATATATGTTTTATTTTTAAATTTCTGTTCGTACAACAACTATTGCAATATAAATAGAATGTAAGCACTAGAATATGACCCATATCCTTCTTTTCATAATAGTGTTATACATTAATAAAACTTTCCTAATGCAAGAATTCTAAGACAAATTAAATGCAAAAAAATCCATGACCTCTTACTTATCCCCTGAAGTCTCATGACCTACTTAAGATTTTACCTAAAATTATTAACACCAAAGAAAACTAAGCACATGACATTAGCTTAATAAATAAAAATTATATAGCATGCATCTTTGGCTTATGCCACATGTTAGGTCAAGTAAAATATTATAGTATTTAAAAATATTAAAATTAATAACATAAACAAACATAGTAATGAAATGCACTCACTATACGTAATGAAATACTATTTGTTAATTTTAATATTTTAAAGGATCAATTTATCTTTTTCCTTAATCATCAATGATCTCTTGACCTTAAGTTTAAAATTCCATGGAGCCTTAGCGACACCTTATGATGAAAGAACAAACTAAAAGTACACTCTAATGAGTCTCATTCTATTAGAGTAGCACTCATTAATCAATTTCTCATGAAAGTTTATGTTTCTATTGTAAGGAATCTCATATTAAATTTAGGATGCACACTTGAGAGGCCTTATTTGACCTAAGTAACACCCTTGAGTCATTTTCATATATGATTTGTTTTCTTTGTGAGGAATCTCATAATAATTCTTTTATAATTTCATAGTTATTTTAATGATGATGTCTCAATTTGTTTATAAATATAACTCAAAAATACCAAAACATATGAAACATCCCATAATAGTTTTAAGCATGTCAATACTAACATGTGAAATACAACATGATAATCTCAACTATGACTAACAAACATGGTTTACATCCTAGTAAATAGTGACGCATGGAACAATTTGCTTAAACATGGATATATTTTACTAACATGTCACTAATAGTAATATATCATACATGTATTGCATGTGCAACTATGTGAACCAAAAATCATTTTCTTTTTTAAATCCAAACTAAAAGTAATAAAACAACATCCACCAATACATCATAATAATGCACCTTTGATACGCAACATTGGTGACTATTTTTCTGATGTAATAGTTGCACCAAACAATTTGATTTGTATTCATGAAGCCTTCACTAGCTTAATTCATTATCTTCCTTGATTGACTAGTTGTTATTGGATTTTTTTTTCAAAATCCTCCCTTTTATCCAAGTAATTGATTTATCTCTCTTTCTTCCTTTCTCTCTTTTATATGATAACATCACCAATGTTTATTTTTTGCTTTTACTTTTCTTTTGGCTTGGCTCCTCAATTTGTTTTCTCAAACATTTTCACAAAATTCCCTTTTTCTCCACTCCCACAATAATTTCTCACAGTGTCTCTCTTTTTTCCCAAAACTTTTCTATAATACTTCACTCTCTTCTCTCTCTCTCCTCTATTTTTTTCCTTTTTCATTTTTTTCCTTTTCGTCAACACTCTTCCTTGCTCCCATATGCTCCTAATGCATACATGTTATTATGTTTCCTTTTCTCTCTCTCTTTTTCTATTTGCTTTAATGTCTCTCTTTTTTTGTTTTCACTTGATGCTTCCCCTTTTCTCTCTCATAGTCTCTTCTCTTCTAATGGAGACCCTCCTAATTGTTCGCTTCTCTTTACTACTCTTTCTCACTTGATGGTCTTTCTCTTCCCTTTTGGCTTCTCCATAAGTAGCAAGGCCTTCCTTTTGGTAATAAGCTTCATTATAATTTCTAAGATACTTTTTATGATAGATTTATAATATTTGGAATTTTGTGTTTGATTAAAAAAATTTGTACAGAGTAGAATCATAAATAATAAAAAAAATTTATGCTAAGCTAGATTTATAATTTTAAGAATTTTAGCATAATTATAATTAGCTTGATAGAAGATAGAATTATAGATAATAAAATATTGGAATGATAAAATATTAATTTCTGTGGTCATAGTTTTCGACTAGCTTCTTATGACATTTGGTATAGTGGTGGAAGTGCAATTCAATGATAATTATTTGTTTGAAAAAGATGTGACATAATTAATTAAATAAAAGAATTATTTTTTATTTTACGTGCACTTAATCAAATCACGTACATGTTTTTCCTTAATCAAATCAATTATAAAATTAATGATGATGGCCTTTAGTACACTAATAAAGTCTGATGGAAGAGAATTTGGTTTGGAGTCTACATGAGTGAAGGTGACTCATAACTTGAGTGTGTGAAGTTATCAAAGAGCTGAGTAGCATCATGAAGAACCATTAGAAGGTGGTGATCGAAAGAGCTTAGAAATTTGAGAAGGGCATCGTTACTGTGCAACAATATTCATTTAGCAAAGGAGAAAGAGTGAAGAAGATGCTTCCGTATAGAGAGAAAATTATAATAAAGAAGGAGAAGTTGTGAAACTTTTGAAAGAGGCCTTGTTTTAGGTCGAGGAAGAGATACAAAAATAAGTGGAGAAGAAGAAAGACTACAAAAAGGAAATAACAAAGGAAAATAAGTAACTAAGAAGAGTTTAAGTTTTTAAATTGATTTTTTATTAAATTTACTTTGATTTATGCAAATATAAATAATAATATTGGTTGTGTAAGAACTTGGTTTAAATTGATTATGATGTAGTATGAAATAAATTGATGGTGACTTGAAGTGAACTCCAAAGATAAAGGATAAGAGATATTGATTAATAACGTGTATTGTATGTATGTTGATCTACATTATATGATATGTTTAGCTTAAAATCATAAATAATAAGGGATCAAAATGCTATAATGAAAGATGGCATGAGATAATCATATTAAACAAAATTTGGAGTTGTACTAGTATGAGAAGAATTTATGTTATAGGTTGGGATATCGAGTTCATCACATAAGGACGATATGGGTTTTGTACTTGTGCAATATGTTGAGTTGTCAGGTTCACTATACAAAGGCAAAATGGGTATTGACTTTGTATGATGTAATTAAGGTAAAAATATATGATTGTAATTATATAATCATAATGATTGTATTAGATGATCCTCCAGGTTAAAGGTCAAGTAGTAAGAATCATATAAGTATGACGCTTGGAATCATATTGGATCAAAGAAATGGTGATTTAATTGAAGCACGAGACAAGTTTGTTAGAAGAACCGTGTAAAAAATTTTAGATGAAATCTCATAAAATATGACCGAGTTGATCTACTAGATGATTAGTCAGAGCTATTGACAAAATAGTTAATTCTTGAGAGAGAAGAGACTAATAAAACTTGTATGTTGTGTATCACTATAAGTTATGATGTATTAGGGTAGATTAATAGTAGAAATGCATGGTATGCTCAAGGGATCATATTGTGAGAAAAGAGGAACAATGAGTTGTTCATATTTTATAGTGGGAGCATCATAGTAATAGGAATGACTAACAAGCTAGTAGGACAAAGAGAGAGAGAGTAAAAATCATATAATAAAATGTTATGGTAAGTATTGTGTGTTTAATGGGAAATTTGAATTATGTTAAAATAGGGTATCATTGTATAACATGATACTAGTGATCAAAGTGCATGTTCTAAAATGACATGAATAATAGGGTTCTAGTTTTTGGAATTAGATGATACAATTGAGAAGTTATAAAAGTTCAACATAATTCAAAATGTTTATTTTTTATAGATCTTATGATATAATAAAGAAACCATATAAGTACATTCCAAGGCAACGACTTAAGTTTTTATAAGTAATTAATATGATTTTAGTTGTTTACTAAACATACTATGTATATGATATATGTTGACCTATACATATACATAACATTCTAGAAAATCAAGAAAAGAATAAGATTAGAAAAGGAAATCAACTCATCTATTTAAGTAGATAAACTTGATAACTATGATACAAATATACTCGTAAATTAATTTATAATTTATCTATAAAATGACGTAATTTTAATATCTTTTAATATGGATTATAAGAATTGAAATTTTTTTATTTCATTTTTTATACATTATTTATGACAGGTAAATATGAAAATAGTGATATAAATACACTAGTAAACAATTATTATGTTATTTAAAAAATGACATATTTTCATGTTTTGTTTTTGAAAAGCATCAATGACATTGGAGTGTCTAATATTAGCTCACAAACATACATCCATTAGCATCACACCAGTTTCATAAGTTTATCGGTGTAAATTTTTTTGAAATTTGCTTAAAAGATACTTAAAATTAAATTTTTTTTGTTAATTTTGTTGCCTTTTGCGATCTGCCACCATGACCCCCACTATAGCTGCATAAGCCAACCCGACACCCATGTGACGTAAATCGACTCAAGGACACTAGTTGATATGCTTGACTTGCGTCGACCTACACCAACTTACTAGTCCTTGCCAACCAGTTTAGTTCTTCGTGATCTACGCCTATCCAAAAATTAGACTAGCAGTTTTGTCTGTGCTTCTTTCCTAATCATTTTGTCGCTCGTCATTTTTTTCTCCCAAAATGCATGGATAGTTTGAAAACTATTTAATTTATTTAAATTTGTTGTTTTTTAATCTTTTATTTTTTATTTTTCAATAAATTATGGATGAACCTTTGAGATCCTTATAAATAGGGATATTCACTATGTTGAAGAGAAAAAATGATGGAACTAAATAAATTTCTTTTAATTGTATACTTTAACATTTGTGAGCAAAGTGTGTGCACCTAATTCTAGTTAGAGATATTCCAACTTCCCTTGTGAGAGACAAGGATCAAATGTGCAAGAAATTTCATTAGGAGAGTCGACAACCAAACCCTTATAAGAGACTATGATCAAATATAAGAGAACTTCCACCAAAATAGTTCATAACTTAACAAATTCTTATTTCCATCAACACCCACATCATGATAAAAAAGATACATTTTTTTTGTCACTTTTATTTTCTAGATAGTAATTTAAAGTTTCAATTATCTTTTTCTATTAAAATACTTCATGTAGAGTTTATCTTAAATTCTCTATTTTATATGTTTGAAATTGAATGTAATAAAAATCATCTTATATTATTTTATGCTTAACACTTAAAATATTACCACTTTCTCAACTTAATAATCAACGTTACAATTTTGAATTATCAATCTTTAAACAGTTTTAAAATATCATACACATCATCTAATCCTAATCAATTTATAGTATTTTTTCACATTTCATAATAATTTACTAAGCATCTCTAATATTATGGACTCCAAATTAGACCATGATAAAAATCTAAATCTATTATACATCATCAAACATATTATAATATGTTTTATAATAATCTAGTAATTATGTAATTATTTTCTTAAGTTATCATATTTTTATAATATGTTGTTATATGACATATTATTCATATGTTATTCTTTTATAACATTATATGACAAGGACATTGACATGTATTATAATAAAAAAATTCTATAAATTAATGGATAAAAAATAATTTAGATGTAAATATTTGACATGCTTTATTATCAAATAAGAAAATGAAATAGAATGAGTGAAATACCTCCTAAAAATATTATCCTCAAATATTCATGTAGTATATTATGACCTCACATGTAATAAATATACATGATATAAGACAATAAAATTATCTATATCTATAAAATTATATTATATATAATATAGGGCAACAATAGCCCATTTAAATCTACATGAGTCTACTAGACACGATATAAGGTGAGTTTAGTCCATCTATAGCTACATAATTTTATTTTATATGATATGAAGTGAGGATATCTTATCTATATCAACATGATTCCACTACAAATGATATGGGAGGATGAAAGCTTATTATGGTGAGGATATTCTATTATGACATCTATATTATTGGCATTGATTTTAGAGAATAACGATCTAAAGTGAGTGGAATTTGGGATATGTCTAAATGTATTAGAAATGAAAGGAATGAGAAACAATGAACTAAACTTTAAGTGTTACAAAATGTAACAAATAAGAAATATGAAAATAAAAAAATATACATATACATGTTCATATTTTTTGTTAAATTTATTACCTTCTCTATATAACAAAATTTTATTATGGGTATATTTTTTAATTATTATGAAAAAATTATATTTTCTTATATCATTATTTTTATATATTATTATTTTATTTGTTCACTTATTAAACTCCTTAAAGTCTTACTAGTATATCATAAGTAATGTATCAATTATATTATGAGATGTAAATTTGGATATTATAGATAAGAATTTTACTTATTAGCTAGTATAATGATTCTCTTAAGCATTTTTATATAAAATTAGTATAGTATTTCTTTTGGATTGGATGGTTATTTATATTTTTGTAATAGATCACTTATTTATGTTGATATTTACTTAGTCCATCTAGTTAAAGGATTAGTGTTTTGGGAATTTAATATATATTTATATATATTAAGAGCATTTTCTTATATTATATTTCTCACCCAGTGCGATGAACGATATAAAGGATTAAGGAATTTTCAAGAAGCTCATTGGGGAACAAAGGAGAATGTGTAGACATTGTTTTGGAAAGGAAAGTTGGGAAGTAACTTTAGGAGTTAAATAGTTGTCACTCTAGTTTAACTAGACAATATTTCAACTTGATTTGAAAATTAGAGTTATACTGTTATTTCTCAATTGAGATTTAGTTTTCTTCTCAATTTTTTTATTAAAATGCTTATTTAATAATTACTAAAAATGATACTTAATACAATAATATATGTGGGATTTGACAATGTTAAGGGTTGGATGCTAATCATAAAGCTGTAGACATCATCGACAATAAGGTAAGATCCTTCAATAATAATGATGTTGACGTTTTGGCATCTACTCTAATAAGCAAGGTTTTCAGATATTATAATTGATATTGTTAATTTTTACATTATGTATGGTATATACTACTGATCAAGCAAGCTTTATGCCAATATCGTATGGAAGAAGGTAGCAGGGAAAGCCGAATGGAATGGAACAGTGCAAAATAATCTTACAGGGAAAGCTGAATGGAACAGAACAGTACAAAATTAAGCTGTAAGGAAAGCTAAAGGGAAACCAAGTGATCAAATCTTGGTTGAGGAAGGGGGGAGACAACCCCAGACGGCTCGAGAGTCATATGAACTGAAAATCTTATAGAGAGCAATGACAACATCATTGGGGAAATATTAGACTAAACTCTCTTCCAATTATCAAAGAAAGCGGATTGGCAGGCGCGATCGAGCG
This sequence comes from Vanilla planifolia, assembly GCA_023846275.1. Lineage (NCBI taxonomy): Eukaryota > Viridiplantae > Streptophyta > Magnoliopsida > Asparagales > Orchidaceae > Vanilla > Vanilla planifolia. Next base: position 763,768 of record JAIUJO010000221.1, on the reverse strand, counting down.
GCTAAAGTTAATGAAGGCAGAAGGACAGGCATGATCTGACGGCTTAGGTTAAACAAAGTAAAATGCTGCAAGTAAACATAGTAAAATGCCAAACAAGATGTTTGAACCCGTGCCAAATATGCGAGATGATGCATAACCACTGCAGAAAATTTCTAATTCAAGTTTTCTCTGGACACACTATTTTAATATAGGTAGGAAAACCTACGTGAGATCCAATGGCCTAGATCAAGGCCTCCTAGAGCCAACGGCCATGATAGATCTCCAATGATAAAATTGGGATTCAATCAGAAACATCCATTTCAGGATTCAAATAAAACAGTGAATGCTAGGTGTTCGTTACCTATGTTTATTTTTGACATAAAATTATTTTCAGATATTTTCTCAAACTTTGTAAAAATAATTTTTAAATTATTTTCTTAAATTTTTTTATAAAAAACTAGAACTTTTCTTAATAATTTATTTTTCTCTTACTGAACTGCGTCTCATATAGGCTAAAAACAATAAATAATAATACCATAAATAATCTTTGATAAAATAAAGTGATTCTTGTTGAATACTTCTCAAAAATAATTTAAATGAATATTATTCTTCTTATCAACTCAATCAATAAATTTAAATTTTTATGTACTTTTAAAAAGTAAAGTAATATACACAAAAAAAGAACTACATATTATTGTAGTGAATATCAATTCTTCATGAATAAATTTCTAAAAAAATTGTTTCCTTAACATAGCTTATATTGAACTGTTATTTTCATGTTTTAACCATTTACTATAGACTCATTAAGTCTTTTGTACAAGTGTTGCTAATCTTTAGTGTGCACATTTTCATGCTTCTTTTATGTTTATATAATGATTTTAAATCTTTATAATATTTTAAAAAATTTTCATTTGTCTTTGTGTGTGTATGTGTCATATATATATATATATATATATATATATATATATATATATATATATATATATATATATATATATATATATATATATATATGTATATATATAATATTAAACAAGACATAAGTAAATAAATTTATAAAATTTATGACGAAAATCTTTTAGAAAGCAAAACGTTTGCTTAAGATTGGTCAAAGAAAAACTTCCATTACAACATAGTTTTACAACATCAATTGAATGTATCCAAAATGAAAATACTTTGTTTGTATTCTTATTTTTGTATTCTAATATCTTTAACGAAATAAACTCGTTAATTTTTTTAGTAATAAATAATCCAACCTTCCTTTTAATTTACACATGTTGCTAATATTTATTGTTCACATCCACATCCTTCCATTTATGTTTATATTTTGCTTTTAAATCTTAATAATATTTTAAAAAAAAATTCAACTCTTCTTTTGTGTGTTTGTGGGTGTATATATATATATATATATATATATATATATATATATATATATATATATATATACAGTATTATGATGTGCATGAGTATACATGTACAAACACATATTTGATTATACTTAAATGTGTAAAATCATATTGATATGAAAAATAAAATTGAGAAGTGATCATTATCAAAATGCAAAGAATAATAAGATAATCTTAAACAAGACATAAGTAAATAAAATTATAAAATTTATGATGAAAATCTTTTAGAAAGGGAAAACTATTGCATAAGATAGATAAAAAAAACTTCCACTACAACATAATTTTATAACATGTATTAAATTTGTCAAATACAAAGCTCTTTTTCTGTGTTTCTTTTTGTATTCCTATATGTTTCTCCAATATCTATATCATTTCATTAAATTTGTATCATTTATCTAGCAAAGAAATTTCTTTTAGAGGATTGTATATCTCAAAAAGCGTGCCCATCCGCTCTCCTACCCGCTTTTTAAAATTCCTTCTCGAAATGCTCAATTTGTAAACCCTCAAAACGAGCCTTTTTTTAAATATGAATGAAACATGTAGCACATCCCAACAGTTCGTTTCTCAATTTATTAAATATTCTCTGCTTTACGGTTTGTTATTTTAATCTTAAGAAAACCAAGAAAAGATGGGGTTGTACGAAAAGAGAAAGCAACGACTCTTTTGCGGAAGCCATAACCTTCATATTTTCCATATGAAAGTAACCTCATTTGGCCTTTCTCCACATGGGAAGCCACACTGAAAATACATGTGTCAAATTCTTAATACTACTCGATTGGCGTTCTGCAAAATTCTCACCTTTAGTCTTTTTACCACACGATCGGATGCTAATTGTTGAAACTAAATTAGTTAATAGTAAATAATTATTAAAATAAAACTTTATATTTAATTAGGTGTAAATTGAAAATTATGAGATGATTTGGCGACGTGCTAACGTTGCATTGATATGGGGACCATTTTAGGTGACGTTCCAAGGCTGATTCAGTCGTTTTAGATGTGTAGTGGTTGTTCACACAATGAGCACAACTTCTGCCCCTGCTTTTTATTTGACGAAAAGACCACGTGTCCTGAAATGAATGCATATGTGGAGCCTTTTACGAAAAAATATATATATTTTTTTCAATTATTGCTTTTAAAACTTGGTTTTTATAGTTTATTTTGAAAACTAAAGTAAGAAAGTTGTACCCAATTGATAAGTAGAGAAAACATATTATTAGAATATGGGATTTTGAAATATTTACAAGAAAATGATATTAGCTAACGATAAAAACTCATGAGATGAGCATTATTTTGTTAGAGTTAGGAAACTTGATCTTGGTCTGATATGTGTTATTTCTTTCATTGGTCAAAAACATTCAAATATTACTATGAAAATAAAAAATTATATTTTAATTTATCATATGAGTTTTTATTATTTGGATGTCTATGATGAAAAATGAAGGATTACATGACTAGCTTATCATATGATATGTCTAAAAATATGCATATTCAGCTATATATAATGGTGTTGATGGGTTGATGATTCACCTTGCTCTTTTTCTAAGTGTAATTCTCAAGTGAGAGCTATTCAAATTTGACATTACCATTGTCTTATATACTCAAAATCAGGAAGTGTATCTCCTACCACTATTGATAATTGGCCAAGTCATAAAAGTATATCTCCTACCACTACTGGCCTTCACTGAAATACTAGTATAAATAGGTCTTTACTCTTTGTTACCTTGTATTGAAGTGCTCACAACAATAAAAATTAGGTCAAATATCAATTCTAACATGGAATCACCCTTTAACATTGTTACGAAAAAAGTACTAACGATAGTGAGATCTCTGTCTGTTATGCCCCTAATTTAAGTACCAATAATAAGAAAAGATAAAGTCATAGATAAAGTAATATTGTTCAATTATGAGATAAAGTCATAGATAAAATTTTATCTTCCAATTTTCACATTTCAATTATGCCCCTCATTTTAAGTCCCAATAATAACAAGAGATAAGGTCATATTGATCAATTATGAGATAAAGTCAAAGATAAAATTGTAAAGAATAATTATCCTGTCAACCATTATCTTTCATTTTTTTATTCTATATCTTACTTGTTTATTTTCCAAAACTCATAACGCATATATAAAATTGTAAATAATAAAATGTAGGTGGGTTAGAATTTTAATTTTTATGATTATGATTTTTGTTGGCTTCTTATGATCATTTTGTGTGGTGCTAGAAGTGTATTTCAATGATAATTATTTTTTTCAAAATAAATATGATACAAATAATTAAATAGAAGAAATGTTTTTAATAAACATGCATTTCATATGATTGCACATCCATTGTTCCCTAATCTTATCAATTATAAATTAATAATGATGTTTTTAATACACATATAAAATTTGATGAGAGTGAATTAAGGTTTGAGTCTATAAAAGAAAAGATGTTTGAAAGATCAATGTGTGAAGCTTGTTATGAAGTTGAGTAGTGTTGTTAAAAACCACCAAGAAGGAATGAGTCAATTAGGTTGTCGAGTAAGGCATCATTGCTATGCTATGATTTTTGCGAACAAAGAAGAGAGAGTGAACGTGAAGCTTTATTATAAAGAGAAAACTATAAGTAAAAAGAACCATTGGGAAAACTTTGTTATCTCTTGAGGAGAAGATCAAAAGCAAGAAGATGAGAAGAAAAGAGACTATCACAAGCAAATAGCGAAGGAAATTGAGTAGTAGTTATCAAAGAAAAGATAGATATTTAAATTGATTCCTTTTTTAAACTTAAATTAGTTTTACATAAATAAAAAATATAATTATGTTATAAGTTAAGTAAGAACAAGATTTAAATTAATTTAGATGTGGTATGGAGTGAATTGATGTTTATTTGAATTGAACCGAAGACATATGGAATGAGAGTTGTTAGCTATTATTAATATGTATCATTCAAATAATTTGGTCTACATCATATGGTATGATCAATTTAATCTTGTAAGGAATGCTATGATGAAACATGGTATAAGATAATCACATTAGAAAAATTTTGGGGTTATAATAGTTAGAGAAGAATTTAAGTTATAGGTTGAGGTTTGGAGCTCATTGCATTTGAACAATATATGTGTAATATGTGTATATTGTTTTGAGTAGTGAGGATCATCATATGAAGGCAGTTGTAAATACCAACTTAAATCACATAATGACTTGTGGGATCAATAACATTACTAATCAAAGCTAAATTTTTTAAAAAACAAAATCTATTAATTATAAGAAATATGATTGTAAAAGAATATCGTGGAAAGTCTTAGATGAAATATTATATAGTGTGACTAAGTTGATCGTACTGAACAGTTAGTTAAAGATATGGATAAATGTTTAAGTCTTGAGAGAGAAGAGACTACATTAGAGTTCGACATCATGTGTCATTATAAGGGATGATATTTTGGTGGTGGATTAACAATGGGATGATTGTATTATGTAAAGTGAGAAATAGTGAATTGATCATACTTTATGAGGGGAGTATGTTAAAAGTATGAATGATTAATAAGGTAACAAAATTAAGAGAGAATAAAAATCATATAGTACAATGTTAAGGATCATACTATAGGTTTAGAAATGATATAAATAACAAAATACTGTTTTGGAAATTATATAGTCTGATATAATTCAAAATGCTTATTTTTGATACAACATATGATACAATGAGAGAATTACATATGTATGATCTAAGGCAATAACTTAAAGGCTTATAAGAAATTAATATGATTTGAATTCCTAAATAAACATGCCACATATAGGACATGTGTTGAGCATTAAATATACATGATAATGTAAAAAATCAAGAAAAGATTTAGATTAACACAAGATGTAAACTTTATATTTAGATAAATAAATTTGATAATTATGATATAAATATATTAATAAATTGATTTATAATTTTTTACAAAGTGATAAATTTTTTGATGTTATTATCTTTTAATAAACTTTATGAGCTTTACAATATTTTTTATTTTATTTTTTATGCATTATGGATAATAGATAAACTTATTAATTATGATGTAAATATGCTGATAAATTATTTTTATATTATCTATAAAATCACATTCTTTTTATGTTATCTTTTTATAAAATTCATATATATTAGAAAATATTTATACAAATGTAATAATTATGTAATTATTTTCTTGGGTTATCATTATTTATCTAGTATTTACTTCACGAGTTATTAATTTATGGTATTATATAATAAGGATATTGACATGCAATATAATTTAAACTTTTATAGTTAATAAATAAAAAAATAATTTGGAATATAGATATTTGGTATGCTTGATTATCAATTAAGAAAATAGAATTATTGATATACCTCTAAATATATTATCCTTAAATAATCTTATACCATATTATAACCTCACATACCACAAATATATATGATACAAGATGAGAATAGCTCATCTATATTTATACAAATTCTATTAGACATGATATAATACGAGGACAACTGAAGGAAAGCATATCAGTTTCCATATCTATAGTGTTCTACTATATATTATATAGAGCAAGAATTGCTTATATACATCTGCATAGTTTATTATACCTAAATAAGGTGAGAAAAGCCAAGGATAAGGACAGCTTATTTATGTTTGCACATTTTACTATATATGATATACAATAAGGATAACTCATCTGTACCTATATAGATCTACTATAATGATAAAGGGAGAGTATAACCGATCAGGGTGAGAATACTTCATTGTAAGAGATGAGTAATGAATGAAAAAATTAAAAAGTATCTTAAAATAAGATGAGTATAATCATATAAGTATGATCAAGTTAATAGAAATGTTGTATGTGAATATCATTGATTATGACATAAACAAACATGCACTAAAAGGTAGCATACAAGTATGATTATGAAATTGTACAAGATTAATTAGTAGAATTAATAATAGACAAAGTTGAATATCATAATTTGCATGATACGAAATGAAAGGATTGTACAATATGAAACCACATAACTAAGAGCATATTAATCCTAAAATAGCAAACAACTAAATAAATCATCATGGAGAGCAGATAATTGATGAGAAACCATTAGAGATATGAAGGCATGGAGGTGGGAATACACTTAAATGAAATAACATAGCTGTTGGAGGAAGTGGAATAGATGAGAATGTAAAGGAACAATGGCTGTGTATAATAAAAATGTGAGGTCAAGCTTAGAAAAAAGATTCTAAGAAAAATCAAAGAGATTAGCTTAACCAAGTGCATTAGACTGAAGAAAAAAGTGAAAGAAAGTACTACCAAGAACCAAAGGATCTAGTGACAGCTATTGTGGCACCTAAGAGATGAAAGTGAACTTGTGCTAAATTTTGATTCTTGGCGATACTATTACATAGAAATTAAGAGGTAAAAAATCTCACACAATGTGTATATATTTTGATGTGATGTGTATTATAGACTATAGGTTTTATTTATTTGAGAAATAACTTGTTGATGATGCTTGTATAAATAACTTGCACATAAGTGAATATGTTTGATGTATGTTAGAAGACAAGAGTCCCCTTAAATTATGATATGAAATGGTAAATTGAGACTGTTATGTAGGTAATCTTATTGGTTGCATTGTTGATCAAAAGTAATAACTTCAAAGTGAAAAAAGAATTTAATCATTCAACATGAGTTTGACATTTTGTTCATTTATTTGTTATGTTGTCAATGTGCTTATGGATTGCTTATTATTTAAATTGAAATGAAATTGATACCTTAATTGAATAAAAAGAATAATTGAGAAATAGAATGAGCAATCTTAAAATTATGTTGATGCTTGTTAGAAGTGTAAAACCCTTAGGAGATGGTTTAAAAGAAAATTATTGAGGACGAGTGATTCTTTAAAAAAGCAACTTTTTCACAACATATTTATTTTCATATATTACTTGAGTATGAAATATTGTATTGCTTTATTTATTTACATATTATGTTACAAGTTTTACAAAAGGGAAAAAGATAAGAAAAATATTATTGTGACAATGATCACAAAATAAGAAAACAAAGGAAAGAAAATATTACTTTTGATAATAGACACAAAATAAAAATTTAAAAAATAAATATGAAAAAGAAAAAATTTTGGTAAAAAAAGGATAGTTTTAAAAAAAAGAAAACGCTAATTGTTATCCAAACTAGTCACAACTACTATGGAATGATAGTTCTAGAAATGAGCCAAATGAGCCTTCATTTGATTTAATTATATTTTGAATGATGTGTTTCAAAATATGTCTAATTTTTTTATAAATTGGCCTATTTTTAAGCCAAACCTTAAATGGATGTAAAAGATGGCAATAATTAAAAGTAAAAAGCTAATGCATAAAGATAACAAAAGATAAAAAAGCTAAAGGTGCTAAAAGTTTTTCTTTCGTAATTGATTTTATTTTTGTAGCTCATACATGTGCTCACATGCTCTTTTAATATATTATATTGTTTACAATTGACCTTGCAGTTTGCTACCAAAATATTACTTAATTTACGTATATGTACATATATTGACACTAAGCGAGCGACAGTTGCCTCAATCTATTTTTATTCGAACACGTTTAGATCAAAATGTGAAACACCATGGAAATATCGAGAAAAAGTGAGATCTAGAATGTAATGATTTGAAAGATATTACATTGTCATAGAAGTGTTGTTATGGGTTTATTAGGATTATTTATCAAAATGACATGCATTATAATCTCATTAAGTAGTGATGGATGAAATTTGTGATTTTGAAAGAAAGTGTGAAAACTTGTAATTTCTAGAATTGCATGTATTGTTGTTTTTATTCGCTTTTGCAATTCATTTAAAATGATTCCCTTAAATTGTTTGAATTTTTCTGTTACTTGATTTTTTAAAGATTTAAAAAGTGTGAAAATCTTTCGTGGTTTCAAAATGACTAAAAGAAATAAGTAAAGAAAATTAATACTACTCAAATAAAAAAAGGTTGAGTGAAAGACAAAGGGTCATCACAATGAATCCTATTTTTGTACTTCTTATTTTATTTCTACTCCACTTATTATTGTATGAACTTGAATATTAAAACAGAATAAAGTATTTTATTTATTTTAATTGGAATTTGAAACTAAATCTTGTAATTGGATTTAAGACAAAAAAATAGTTTGAACATATTGATGACACTAAAGTAGGCATCTAAACTTTGGGAAGCACATGAATCATATTTTTATTTGAATGATGAAAGTGGCATAGAACAAATAAAAAAGAGGTAAAACCTATTTTGTTATGAGAAACACATGGATCAAAGCATATGTTGCATCTTGGGATAACAAAAATGTATCATGATAACAAAAATGTATCATGATATAACATTGTTTTGAATAAAGATAGGTTTGTTGGTGAAATTTGTAATGCAAGATCCCTTTATATTTCTTCTTTCAAGATTTTATCTTTTAGTCCTATGTAATGGAGAGCATTACATGACTTATATATAAACTCTATATGTAATGAGGCTTAGGTTCTTATGTTTAGCCAATTTTGAATAATATAATGAGCTTTAGAATTAGTCATTTGATACAAATCTATTGATGAGTTAAATCCAACTTAGTGAACTTTGAATTAGCTCTTGAGAGGGTGAAAATTATGACACAAATGAAGAGTTTTTGTTATTATTAAATTTCATTGTAGCTCATCCTTTGATAATCTTTTTTCTATTTTTTCAACTTTTCTCCAATCTATTAATCCTCATGATTTTTGTTTAATAGTTTCTAATTTAAATTTGGCCATACCTCACTTCTAAACCCTAAATTGCCAACTCTTAATCCAATTTCTCACTTCCACCAACAACTTTGACGGATAACTTTCTCACATACCCAACCACCTCAATACCCTCAACACACTTGGTGACATTGACAACCTTTCCCAAAGTTGTCCAAATAGACTAACAACTGCCTCGTACTTTCTGATTTCCTAACCACGATTGGCCCTCATCGATTTTGTCCCTCTAATACAAATTCCTTTGGTCTTCACTTATTCTACCTTCACCTTCACCCACACTAGTCATCCTGACAACTACAAACATCACCTACCACTTCTTTGTTTTGCAACACTTGATGCTAGCAACCTCTTTGTGTCGTCAAGGCCTTCCGACCGTAAGATCTTCCCATGAATTGCCTTATTCCTGATCTTGAACACAATGTTTGGGGATCGACCCTATGTAAGTTTAAATGCTTGACAATTACTAAACTTTAAGAAGCTTTATGTGATGTTAGTCTCACTTAACCACTCATGTTCAGCCAGAAGTTTGTTGTTGTATGATACTTTTTTATGAGATTACTTGTGTTTATCCCCATGTTCAATGTCATATGATCTTTTTCATTATTTCCATTCTATACACCTTATATAATTTTTAATAGTTTAGTATATTTCCATATAATAAGTTGTGTGAAATCAAATTCTCCAATTTGTGTGAATGAATGTATGCATTGAAAAGGTTTTTAAATTAGTGGTAGTCCTATTCTTTGATTTCCTTTGAATCAACAAACTATACTTTCATTCATGATGTTCTCTTTAATTGTTAGTGTGCTTGTTACACTCTAGTGTTTGATGAGTCAAGCATAAATATCATTTGGACATGCTTTAAGTGAAATTATTAATATTAAATTAAGTAAAGCCATGAATATAAAAATGTCTAAAATAGTGGTCTTCAAGACTCTTGGAGAGATGGAAAACTTCAAGAAAATTAAAGGCATGCACCAAAATCTTTATACTCTAATATCTCTTCATTTTTCCTAAATTTGATATGTCCAAATTTTGAGATGATGTGCCACACTAGTAGTATTAATATTTGAAAATGTTATAATTTTGATAATTTTTTAATTTTTATTTTTGGGCCAAGCATTATTGACGTAAAGTATAAACATCGGTTTTTGATTTTTTAAAATTATTTAGGAATTGGTTTTCATGAATTTTTTTCATAGTCATTTAGGACACTTGTAATACTATCATAATATAAAATTATTTTGGTATACTTATATTCAAAATTTTGGCACAAAAATTCTCACAAAACAATATAAAACCACTTTAGTCTCGGGAATTTTTACTGTAGCATTGGGAGGGTCGACCCGACCTGATGGTTTGTCTATCCAGGCTTTAAAGATTTAAAAAATAAAAAAAAGAATTGTGTGTAGACTCGAAAGTGGCGAGGGAAGCCCAAAGGCTGTAGGAAGAGCGCTGCTAAACCGAACAAATGAGAAATCAGCCCGCAGCTGCTGAACGGAACAAGTGCGAAACAAGTGCTAACTCAGCCCGTAGTGGAAGCTGACCAGAACATGCGCAAAATCAAGTCAACTAGGACCAAGTGATGAAATCTTGGTTGATGAAGGGGGGAGCAAACCCTAAATGGCTCTAGAGGCATGAACCGAAAGTGTTATAGAGAGCAATCACAAAGACATTTGGATGATGTGAGACTAAACTCCCATTCGATTGTCAAAGAAGGCGGAAAGGTAGGCACGATTGGTCGGCTTAAATTAATCAAGATAAATTGTTGCATGATAACAGTAAAATGGCCAAGCAGGAGATTCGAACCTGAGCCAAATCTTTAAAAGGGTGTAGAACCACTGTAGTAAGTTTCTATTTTAGTTGATTTCTGGACACATTATTTTAAAACATGCAAGACAACCAACGCATGATTCAATGGCCTAGACACAGGCCACCTAGTTCCAACGGCCAGGATTGATCTCGAATGGTAAATTTGAAATTCAATAAGCAATGTCCATTTTTGGCTCCAAATCGAATGGTGACTGTTTTATGTCCGTTACACTAACGGCTAGTTCATTTTAGAGTCGTTAGGAGTGGATTTAGAGCTCAAATTAAGCTCTATAGGGAATGATGAAGAACTCCTAGAGGTTATCATTGCTAAGATTTCAAAGCTTTCAAATCACAATATAGAGCAATTCCAAGTGCATAAGGTGCTTGCAAAGTCACAAAGTGAAAGCTGCAAGAAGAAACCCAAAATTGGAGGTTTTTGCTTCAACTATTTTTCGATCTCTATTCTTCCCTCTTTTTGGTATTGTGTGTGCATCATATTTCTCTTAAAATTGTCTTATGTTTTGCCAATTGTTTGTGTTTCTTTCTTTTGGGTAAGAACATCCTAGCAATTATGCAAAAGCCCGGGGTTTGAGTTGAGCCCAGTGTTAGAAGATCAGGAATTAAGGAAAGGGGTGGAGACGTGACTTTCAACTTTTACCCTCTTGGATGTAGTTTTAGCTTTGATCAGTTTATTGGGTTCATAAGATAGGAATGGGCCCTAGTAGGGGATCTTTTTTCTAAGCACTCAGAGCTTCTCGTTAGTTTGGATCAAAAGTCTTTATGATCAAACCCGAAGTGTCATGCATCAAGCTCAGGGAGCGTCTTGTTACTCTGGTCGAGCAATTCCTTTTGTCGTTTATCCTCGATTGATGCAAGAAGTTCAATCTACTCTCTTACAACTCGAAGAGGTGCTAATGATCTTCGTGGTATCTTAGCTTTTGAGTTACTAACATTTACTATGTTTCATTTCAAGAAAGAAGCCCTAGGTTCCTCCAATGTTAGTTTTTTCTTGGCCACATTCTTTGTCTCTATTAACACCTCTCTTTCATGTTAGAATAGAAGAGCAACATAAAATGAAAGTTTCAGAACACACCAACAGGGTCGAGGATGACACAACTTGTTACCCCATAGAAAATTCTGTCAAGAAAAACTTACGAAAAAAGTCTAGAATTCGACTGATTAGTATCGTTGGCTAGGAGGCTCACTATAAAGGATATGGCCAGCAAAGGAGCTTAAGTATGTTAGAGTTTGATTCAAAACAACAAAACCATTCAAAAACAATCTGCCGTATTTCAGCTTGGTTAGTGGCTAGTGGGATAGTAGGTTGGTGTATTTAGTGCTGTTTGTTAAGCATGCATTAGGCTATTTAAATATGTAACTTTCTTGTGATTAATTAATGAAATTTGCTGTTTATTTTTTATTTTTCTTGGTAACACAACTAAGCTCTTTGTCTTCTTCCACTTTAGGGTTTTGCTTCCAAACCCTAACAATTAGAATTAGAGCCAGGCCACGGCAGAAGGAAGAAGTAGAGGTAGGCCACGACAGAAGGAAGAAGCAGAGGAGCCAGGCCACGGTAGGCCATTGCAGAAGGAAGAAGCCGAGGAGCCTATTAGGGTTTTGGTTCCAAACCTTAAGGTGGAAGATGACAGAAAGTGGAATAACAAAATAAACTGCTTAAATTTTCATTGATTAACTAGAGACTAATTACATGCTTTAAATAGTGCTAAATACGATTAAAAAACTTTATTATGGTGCTACTAATAACGCCAACTCACTAACCCACTAACGCAGTTGGAAAAACACAAAACTGTTTGACATGGTTGACTGACATGTTTAACTATTTAACATGTTTGATTGGCACGTTTTCATCAATTTCTAACACTCCCCTTGATTCAAACTTCACTACACCCAACTTGTCTCGAAAGTATTCGAATTTGCTTCTTGGTAAAGTTTTAGTCAGAATATCTGCTATCTGATCTTTAGTCTCAATATATTGTAGCTCAATTTCACACTTCTCAATTAGCTCCTAGATAAAGTGCATTTGAATGTCGATATACTTGGTTCTATTGTGATGTATAGGATTTTTGGCAGTTGCAATGGTTGACTGGTTATCACAATAAACAATAGTTGCTTGGTTCTGCTCTTGATTTATTTCGGCTAGTAAAGGCCTTAACCAGACTCCCTGACATGCTGCTACACATACCGTATTATATTTTGCTTATGATGTTGATAATGCAATAGTGGTCTATTTCTTGGAATTCCAACTGATTGCATTATTGCAAAAGATAAATGTATTCCCAGATGTGCTTGTTTGATCTTCAACACACCCAGCCTAATCACTATCACAGTATCATACCTATGATGGTGAATCTGATGTTGTAAACAAACATCCATGGGTATAAGTACCTGCAATGTACCAAAGATTCAATTTGTTGCACCAAAGTGTTGTTGTGTTGGATTTTGCATGAATCTTGAAACTACTCCAACTGGATATGTAATGTCAGGTCTAGTATGAGTTCGATACATCAAACCTCCAATTAGGCTTCTAAACTTAGTAGGATCTGTTACTTTAGTCCCATTGTCTGTCATCAATTTTTCATTTGGGTTCATTTGTGTTGGAATAGAATTACAACCATCTAACCCACATTTCTTTAAGAGATCTCTTGCATACTTTGGTCCCTCTCATTTGTTCTACTTTGAGCTCAAGAAAGTAATGCACCTTGTTAAGATTAGTCATTTCAAACTGCTATAACATGCACTGTCTGAACTATAGAATCAGCTCCTAACTGGTCCCCTTGTATATCATGTCATCCACATACAAGCACACCACTAGTAGTCCTTCAGATCCATTTCTTTTCACATACAAATTCGGCTCATTTTTGCTTCTTTCAAATACAGATTTTGGAAAATGAGAATCAATTTTGCTACACCAAGCCCTTTGAGCCTATTTTTGGCCATAGAGAGCTTTATTCAATTTGTATAACAAATCTTCTTTTCCTTCAACCTTGAATCCTTTAGGTTGTTCAACATACACCTACTCTATTAAATCACCATTAAGGAATGTGAATTTAACATCAAATTGGTATACCTGTTGCTTTAATTGAGCTGCTAAAGCTAACAGTAACCAGGTGGTCTCAACCTTGCAATGAGTGAAAATGTTTCTTCATAATCAGTTCCATATTTTTTAGAATAACCCTTTGCAACTAACCAGGCTTTATGTTTTTGAACACTCTCATCAGCTCCAAACTTTGTCTTATACACCCATTTTACTCCAATTATGTTTTGCCCTTGATGAGGTTCAACTAACTGCCATGTTTTATTTTGCTTTATTGCCAATAGCTCATTCTTCATTGCTTTTTGTGATTCTTTCTTCTCTACATCCTCTTCAAATGTTGTTGGATCTACAACATATAACACTTGAGTTGTTTCATATAATTTTTGTAATGTTCTTACCTTCCTTAAAGGATAATCAGGAGATCAAATTATGGGCATTGATCCTGAGCTATAGTTGGCACCTAAAGTTTGTTATTCATCTTCATTAGTTTCAAACTCATTCTGAATTGAAACGTTTGTTGTTGCAGCTTGTGTTTTCTTTGACTGAATCCAGCTTGCATTCTCATAAAGTAATACATTTCTACTTACAACAAACTTTCCATTTGTTGGGTTATACAACCTATAGCCTTTAGATTGTATACAATACCCAATAAATATGCACTTTTCTTATTTTTGATCCATTTTGATTCGATTGTGTGAACTGAGCAAGGTGTATGCAATGCAACCAAAGACTTTAAGATGTCCCACACTTGGCTAGTTTTGTAGAAGAAAAGAACAATCAACAAAAAGTGTTCATGTCTTGAACTGAAAAAAATTTTGATGTCACCAAAATTTGGTTTTTGGACAATGGCTGTTCTAATCATATGATAGGCTTCAAGAACCTATTCAGTCAACTAGATGAGAGACAAATTGAAAGTTAATTTTGGAGATGATAAAGTAATTCAAGTTCAAGGTATAGGAACAATTGTAGTTCAAACCAGTCAGCACAATACAAGGTCTTGGATGATGTTTATTTCATTCCCCAACTAACAAATAATTTATTGAGTATTGGGAAGTTGATTAGCAGTGGTCATTCTATCTTTTTTGAAGAGAAGAAGTGCATAATTACTAACAAGGCTACACAAGAATCATGGTTGTAGCAGAGATGGCAACAAACAAACTATTTCCTTTGGAGATTTCAAGTGTAGACGAGAAGGGGATGGTTGTCTAATTGCTAAACTCGAATGAGATTTGGCATCTCAGTATGGGCATCTGAATATTAAAGGACTTAAATTATTTAGTCAAAAGCATATGGTATTTAGTTTACCAAACATTCAGGAAATTGTTCTGTGTGAAGGCTGCATTTACGACAAACAAACCAAACTTTCATTTCCCAAACATCATGCAATTAGAGCAACTCAAGTGCTTGAATTAATGCACATAGATTTATGTGGACCAATAGAGATTGCGTCTCTTTGAGGCAGCAAGTATTTTCTATTGTTTATTAATGATTTCAGTCGAATGTCATGGGTGTTCTTTTTGAAAAAAAAGAGAGACTTTTGAAATGTTCAAAAAGATTAAAGTCGTGACTGAAAGACAAACTGACAAGAAATTGAAGGTGCTCAGGTCAAATCGAGGGCAAGAGTACCAATCAAGAGAGTTCAAGCAATATTATGAGCAAGAAGGCATTCAACAGCAGCTGACTACACCATATACTCCTGAGCAGGATGATATCATCGAAAGGAAGAATAGAACTATGGTGGAATTGGCTAGAAGCATGCCCAAATCAAAGGGGCTATAAAATCAATTTTGGGATGAAGTTGTTACAACTGCAGTATACATTCTAAATCTATCACCAACCAAAGCATTGCTAAACCAAACTCCTTTTGAAGCATGGTTTAAGAGGAGACCAAGTCTAGGACATCTTAAAGTCTATGGCTGCATTGCATACACCTTGCTCAGTTCACATAACAGAAGTAAACTGGATCAAAAATCAGAAAAATGCATATTTATTGGGTGTTGTATACAATCCAAAGGCTATAGGTTGTATAACCCAACAAAATGGAAATTTTGTGGTAAGTAGAAACATACTATTTGATGAGAATGCAAGCTGGATTTGGTCACATATATATTTTTTGAGTCCAATATTTTTATATTTTCAAAATCAAATCCCCTCAAGTGGTCTATTTTCACGAAGACCATACAACCTGGTAAAGGACAAAAATATAGAATTATGGTATAACTTTATTAGAGAGCGTGTATAAAAAAATAATTTAGTTGTGATTTGTGCCATCGTCTACATAATTAGTTGATATTGGTACTGAGCCATTGACTATCGAAGTATTCATTAAACTTAGATTATGCTTAAGTGTCATTGACCCCTTTGATTTATTACAAAAAAGGAGAGAACTAAGCATGAGAATAATGGGTGATGGTAAACTAGAATTCAAGAGGAGTATATGGGCTATCATATAAGCTATATACTATAATGTTGAATATTAAATAATTTAATTTTTCCATTAATGCTAAGTTTTCATTTAGCTTTAGTTTTCTAATCCTCAAGAGCGAGATTTTTAAACCATTTAATATGATGATCACAAAATAAAGCCTAAGTATTTACTAATACTTTATTGAACTTAGTATTGTTTAGTTAGATCTAATCGAGTATTCCAACAATCTCGATTTTTTTGAGTAAGAACTATAATATAAATATTGAATACAATTTGATTTCTTAATCTACTAACAAAGGAGCCAATGGTAATAGTCTTTGCAGAGTGGCTAATAAAAAAGCATTACATTTCTAAATTTTTATGATTAACAAGTTAAACTTCTAATTGTTTCATAATTTTGGCCAATAGGGTTATCATCTTTAATGCATATTTGACTTTGGTTCAAGTTATGTTTTAATTGAAAGCATTTGAGTTCTTAAAAATCTTTTATTCATATTTGACCTTGGCGTGAATGCTTTGGGGACCCCTGCAAACTAGGAACCTGATCGAATCTAAAAAGAGTCAAGCCCAAGTATCGATCAAGTCAGGTTACTGTTGCGGTCGCTTGGATTATTTGTTGAAGGCATTACTTATGAATAGGCTTAGGCAAAAAGAGTCATTGTAGATTCTTTAATAAATTTAGAAAAATTGAGTTACGTTAGACAAATACATGCCCACTAATGTCCCGGGTGATGAGTTCTTAAGAACACCTAGGGGTAGCCAACCCATTAGGCTGGTCATACTATATAGTTGATCGATTATAAGCACAAAATACTTCAATTATTTTTCAATGTGAGAAAAAAAAAGCTATTACCAAAATTGAGATTTTCACACTAATTGATCATGTTTTTTCACGATCGAGCAGTCACGATCACACTAGTATTAATGAATAGTTAACATTCTTCATCTACATGTCTAGAATAGTTAATCAAATCATTTAAAGTCTCTTTAGTTATGTGAATAGTAATATGATCATCGTTACTATCCATCCAACTTTTCAATCCAACACTCTAAATCTTATCTTGTCGTGAATAAATCTAGACCCTTTATCAATTTAGTTGATCCGATGCTTACCACTCCATTCACTTAATTGGATGATAGTTGCACCATCATCTCATTCTTTTAATTGTGGCTTTCTAAAAAGTAGATTTTAGCTGTTCTGTGAGTTATTTTTTGCATTTTTTATTTTATTTATAAATAGGGATCACTTACTAGATCTTAAAACAATTGAATAAAAAAAATTTCTTACAGTCAAACTGAAGTTCAAACTATGAGCAATGCATTTCTACCTAATCATAAAAGTTATGGATTTTTGTCGATCTCCATTTCTCCCACTATTCTTCATAATAATTTTGGTATTTCACAAATAGTTATATCCATATATTTAATAATTTGACCATGCTAGAATTGTAAATTTTAAAGGTCTATAGATTTTTTTAGGCAAAAATTTTAAATTTTTAAATTTTTCCATATAGCCTGAATTTCTGAAATTTTAGTTTCTCATTGGAGCACCAATATATATTTGTTTTAACTCTACCAGCATTGAAAAATGGAACAGTTAGTAGATGCCTAATAAGGGATTGAGGGTAGATATAGGCATAGGTTTTAGTCAAACCACTTAAAAATCTTTTGTGCATTTTTTTATAATTAAGAAATTTTATTTTGTTTATAAGTTTTATAAAAAGCAAGCATTATTTTAAGCTCACAATTTTTTCCAAAATTTTTGGAATAAAAAAATTTGTTAAACAAACAATTGAACTTTCTCCTATTATTCATTTTTCAACAAAAAACAACCATGCTAGCATCCTTTCCATTCTAATTCCACAAATTGTTATATCCATATATTTAATCAATTGACTTGTGGTTTTGACATCAATGTCCTTCTACTGTTGTTCACCTATCATATATACAAGCAAAGCTGGATAATCAATAAGTATGCTAATTATTTATTTTATTAAAATCAAAATATCATAGAGAATAGCTCATGGGAACAATAATCTCTTTTGGTCATCATAAAAAAGTCTTCTAATTCTATGGAATAAATCTTTGCTAAGAAGCTTAGTCAAGGTGCTAACTTGTTGCATGTTTTTAGCAACAAATTATATGTCAATTATATTTCTATCTACATAGCCCATGATGAAATGTTGCTTAAAATCAATTTGTTCATTGGAACAACACTTTATAATGCTTTCACTTTAGAAAAAAACATTCGAATTGTCATATTTTTGGGGAATTGTTTGTAAATATAACGCCATATCACCTAATTTCTTTTTGAAACCAGAACATTTTTTACTAGAAATCTTCCTAATGCTATATATTGTGGTTCTTTTTTTTTTTTCTAAAACAATAGTTTCGTATTTTTTTGCTAGATCATTAGTTTAAGAGGTACAAAAAATGATTAAATACCTAAAATGTTTTTCTTATGTACTCAAGAACATACATAATCTTTGTAGCCATATTGTATAAGATCATGACATAAGAAAATTTTGGGATACCAAAAGCTTAACACCTTTGCTTCAAGCAATTATCAAAATATTCTTTTTATAACTTCTAGACGGAAGTCTAAGGGGCTTGATTGAAGTTGATAAAAAAAGTGCGACACTAAAAGCTATGTCAGGCATTCTAATTGTCAAGTATAGAAAGTATTATTTCTAGGTATATCTTGAAATCTAATTGTTTTCCTTTCTCATGTTTTTTCAATAGTGACATGGGGACTCTTGAAAGTAGAAATGCATTTGATGTTCTCTTGTGCACACAATTTTAACACCTTATTTTTATGCTTGATTTTGGATACAAGGTTACCTTTCTTATCCTCCTTAGCTTTCAATCCAAAGAAATATGTAACCTTACCCATTATGTTCAAGTTGAATCAAACACCTTTATGCTCAACTAAATCATTCACATAAGTCCAAGTTGGTTGAACCAAATATGACATTTATTATATAATCCTAGACTATAAGAAGTTCATTAACATAGTTCATGATGAACAAAGTCTTGTCTACGTTCCAATCCTAAAATAATGTTTGATTAGAAAACTTCTAGGTATGTTCGTAACAGGATCTTTGTTCTTGTTGCAGTTCATATGATTCTTTAATTAGCATATGTACATAATTTTGATGAAGAAAATGTTGAATGTAGTCCCATTATCCTACATACACTTTCTCCTAAATAACAACATTTAACAAAATGCTCTTAACATCCGTTTGGTATAGTTTAAATGACTTGAATTAAGAAAAAGGTAAAAATAACCTTGTTTCCTTCAACCATACCATTAGTTCAAGTATTCCTTCTAAGTTTAGTCCTACTTTTTATTATAGCCCTTTACCACTAGCCTTTCCTTATTTTGAATGGTAACCACGTTGTTATTTACATTTTATTTTTGAGTGCCCACTTTTTGCCATAATAATGTGGTCACTAGAAATGTCTATTGATTCCAACACATTCACTCTCAAAGAAAAGTTCAAACCATCCAACATGGCCAAATAAAAAAATTCTTTCCTCATGGCTTCACATATATTTTGAGGTACAAATTTAGAGATAGATGCACCATATATAATTTCTTTTTAAAGAGAAGCATTAGTTTGTACTCTAAAAGAGAGGTCACTTAAGTTTACATCTCTAAAGTGATTTTCATTCTATGCTAACACCTTTGGTGCAACTATTTTCTTTTTTTTATGTTTTAACATCTAATTTATATGATGTTTTCAATATCAAGGATACTTTTCTCATCTTGGTTAGTTTGCATTCAATAAAATAGGAAACCTCATTTATTATGTTCATCTCAAATCTAACACCTACATGCTTAACAATTAATTCACATAAGTTGCAATTTGTTGTTGCAAATATGGCATCGTCCAAGTAATTGGAGTAGAAAAAGTTAATCAACACAATCCTTGTTGTACAAAATTCTATCTATATTCCCAACCTAAAATATTGTTTGAGTAGAAATCCATAATGTTTGTCATTCCATGATCTTTGTTTTTCTACCAATTTTACTTTTCCAAAGTCTTTCATGTCTTGTAAATCTACCTCTTTGTTTTGATGCATAATTTCATCAAACACTACTTGAGTAGATTCCATTACAATTAAGTTTCCTTATTAAATAGGTTATGGGTTTATCTATTTGAAGAATATTATGAAGAAATAGCCTCCATCACCTTGGTTTCTAATCTCCAATTCCTATATACTTATTGATGTAACTCTACTATCAAAATATGCCTAAGTTTTCATATTTTTGTTTCTTGTTATTGAAAAGTACATATAATATGTTATTCATAATTAGTTTCATAATAAATCTGTTTAGACATTCTGATTATCAGAGTGGCTTAATTGTTATGGCATTCTGATTTTGAGTTCATATATCACCAAAGAAAAAGAAAAAGTAGCTACTAATGTTTTAATAAGGAGACAAAAATCATTAGATATATAAAATAAAGGAAGCTTAGTATAATTTAATGATATTTGCTTTATCCATATCAAATAGAATTAACTTTACTACATTTGCCATTATGGTATATTGATGGTAAGAAGTTCTTATCTTAAGGTAGCTTGTCGATGTGGGGAAGATTAAAAAAAAATATTTTCGGATAGAGACATTAAATTATAATTAATTGAAAATGAGGTTTTCTATAATAAAGATTAATATTTTACCTTTTAATAGAACATTTTTTTGTAAAAACAAGTAGGTCAGATATATGTTGACAAAATAGTAGGGCTCATGCAGTAGGTCAAGAACTATTATATTACATAAGGATTCAAAACTTATATCATACTTTTTTAAAAGGTTGTGTGAAGCTTATTCTAAGAAACTAATGTTTAACACAACATTTTAGGCTAAAATAGAAGTCAATGAAAGAGAATATTTAAAACAATTTAGAAAATGTTTAGTCCATCAAAATTAGGATTCTTATGTAATTAGGATAAGTATTTAACTTTTAATTAATTTGCATACAATAATAATTATTATCTAGCATAGATATGACACCTTATAGAAACTATTAAGAACTCAAACGAAACATAAATTAATAAAGAAATGGTTTACTCCATGGAACTTTTGATAAGAAAATAAAAAAAGTAGATTGTTAGGAAGAGGATTATGTATTGTTATAGGCAAGCCCAACAAAATTCATTATAATGTTTGGAGAATGAGGATAACTAAAGAAAAGAAATTTTGTTCTTTTATAAATTGTTGAAATAAATTGTTACATTACTTAAAATATAGTTTTGTCATTATCATTTGTCAGGGAGCATACTATTTTTTTCTTTTAGTTTTAGTAAAAATTTGTTGCTACTACTACTTATATATTTAAAAATGATCAAGGTAGCATGATGGTGCATCCTTGATTATTTTATAAGGAAAGGCCAATGGGTTCATAACATGGCAATTCAAAAAAACAAAGAAGGAGAGCATGCCATGTTGAATCTATAATGGATAAGTTATAGTAACTAGTAGGTACTTGGGAAGTAGAGGAAGAGTTTGTTTGGAGGCTTCCCAATATTGTTTGAACTTGAATGATTAAATTCTTATATGAAGAGAAGTTTACAAAACATTCAATTGACTTCAAAATTTTTTTAATATTTGTTGAATAAATGTAATTGTATTTAAAATTTCTTTTGAATTTGATTTATTAAAATTTCATATGTAAATTTTTTTATGTTATCACAAAGACTACTATTTGAAAGAACTAACAATATAAATAAGAAGTCAAATATGGTAGAACAAATGAAAATGAACACTAAATAATAATTTTTCTTCAAATTGAAAAGGACTTGCCATTAAAAATACCAAAACCTTTTAAAAAATATTAATTTATTTCTAATGGAATTTTTAAGGACATAATAATAAAAGTATCAAATGATTTTTAGAAATATATGAATTATTTACTTAAATAAACAACACTTGGAGTAGTATTTTTATGGAATTTGTTGAAAAACTTTTAGAAGTCATTTTCAATAGAATGTGTAGGAAATTGTAATCTTTATAAGGTTTTGGTTCACAATGGGTATGTAATATAATAAAAATTATGTACTAAATGAGGAGAATTATGAAAGGAAAGCAACTAATAACAAAGATATTATAGTTAGGACTGAAATGAAAAACTATTATAAAGGCTACGAAGAGGGAGACAAATTAGTTAATTATGTAGGTGCCTTTAAGGAAGGAGAAGGAACAAGTTTTATGATTATATGATGCTTTTTTGATGAAGGAACCAAAAGTGTTATAGAAAGGAAACTATCACTATCAAATGGTAGTTGATATTTTTATGATAATTGATAAAGTATTTGATGGTTCAATGTATTATGTTATTGACCCCTAGTCATGATACGTTATTTGATAATTACAAATCCTAAGAATTATTAAACAATTTCTTAAAGAGAATTTGTAAATTTTAGAAAACTAATGCTTGTGTTCATAGGAGAATTTAAAAAAGAAGAGGACTTATGGTTTGAATTTAACAAGGGGATTTATTTTAAATTTAGTTTTAGCTATTCCAATTTTGTTTTGAATAGATATTAAGCTTTATTTAAATCACTCAAACAAGGTAAAAAAATTTGGCCTTATGTAAATTAATCATCTTAAGAAAATATTAGGATTGTAAAATCTTGATCTTATCTTTATCATCTAAGAATCATTTATTCTTATTGTACCTTTTAAAATTCTCTTTCCAAAACTTGTTGCAAAAAGTGTATTTTAATTACAAAAATAAATTTGTAAAAAAATGATGATATAATTAAAACAACAAAAATACATATTACTAAAAACAACAAAAAGTCTTCGTTAGAACACAGTGCTTGAATACAGCTAATGACATTTATCATGTCAATAAAATAACTCTCAAACCTATCAAACAATTTTGATTCATTCATAACTCAAGAATCCAAACATAACTTACATCTAGAACATATTATGGGGCAGACAAACAAAAAAAACAAAATGTTCAATGTAAGAAAGATCTAATAAAGCCATAATAATCAATCATTTATTCAATGTAAATCTAACAAAACTTGAATCCATTTACGGTTGTACTTAAAATTATGGGAGTGCTTTTGCTATCCAATCATAATTATGTGATCGAATGATTCTAATATCATCCACTTCTAAAAAAACCTATTTAGATCCTCATATACAATCACATTAATTTGAGATCTCATAGTCCATGTTTTATCTGCAAGGAAGAGCTAAATCTAATAGTCAAATCATGATTTAAATTTATCTATTCAAATGAAATAATAATTTTTAAATAGTTCTTTTAATCTTATCCTTCCAATTGAGAAGTTTTCACAATCTAATGGTCTAAGAGCCTTTTGATCGAGCGCTTCTATGTAGTGAGTCTTTTTAGCTCTTTTGATTTTTACAATTTATTAATTAAAAACTATGGTGTATATTTCAATTTAAATAATAATGAGTAGTTTGTTAACTTTGCAAGTGCTTGTAGTCATTAGATTTGTTTATAGATAAGTGAATTCTTGAATAAGATAGACTTGTAAAAGTTTTACAAAATCTGAAGATAACTTTTAAAGTCTTGATATTCAAACATTTAGTTTTCATTGCTCAATGAAGTTTTCTTATGGAACATGCTTCAATCAAAAATTAATAATCTATACTCAATTCTCAAATAAGGTAAGTTCTCAATTTTCTTTAATTATAATTGATTTAATTAAAACACTTATTTCTCTATAAGCTTTTATTAAGCATAAGATTTTTTTATTAATTTACATTTTGTGTCATCGAATTATTTTATTCTCTTACCATGTTTATTATTGTGTATGATCGTAGTAATGGTTGTCTATTTTTTTGTTAAGAGGATTTAGCTCTTTTGGAAGCATGCTTTATATGAATAAGAATAGAATCTTAATTACATCTAAATGTGTTGGAGCTAAAATGTTTTGTGTTCCCAAATATAATATTTAAAATAAAATATTATGTATTGCAACATTGATCAATTAATTTTAACTAAAATAATACAAACACACACACACATGCACGCACGCACACACACACACACACACACACAGATATATATATATATTACAAATAAGATTTGAAAAATTATGTTTAGCAAATAAAATAAAAATAAATAAATAAAAAAGTCTAAAAAATCCTAAAACTTTAATTTTTTGTAATGATCTTCCAAACAAAAAAGTTGTAGCTAAATTATAATTGGGGTTACACCTTAATCTTTCATAATCATACTCCATTGTAACAAATATTTAGTCATGCATTACACAAGATAGCATAAATAACAAATTTTGGTAATAGCTAGAAAGAAAGAAATAAATATATTTGAAAGAAATTATGCAATTCTTAGGTCAATAGATGTAGGTATAATTTGAACATAATAGACTTC
The DNA here is from genome assembly GCA_023846275.1 of Vanilla planifolia. NCBI lineage: Eukaryota > Viridiplantae > Streptophyta > Magnoliopsida > Asparagales > Orchidaceae > Vanilla > Vanilla planifolia. The sequence goes on along the minus strand of JAIUJO010000221.1, from coordinate 738,959 downwards.
AATAAATTAATTAGTTGGTTGATAATTTCAAAAAATAATAAATTTGTGAACAATGTATTAAATATAGATTAGCTCTTTTCAATTGATGACAAAGTGGGGGAGAATAGAAAGTGAAAGATTAAAATGAGCATAAATTAAAGGGGAACATTAATCTAGTCTGGTCTAAATGTAAAGGAGCTTATCTTTAATAGTTGGGCATTTTATTTTTAAAAATAATTTATGCTTTAATGATTTTTATTAAAAGTTATGTTTTCATCGGGTAAAAGAGGTTGTTGTGTTGACCCATTGTCTTGATGTTTTGTTTGATGATCATAAAATCTAAGTATTACTATGAATTTCCTTAAATAAATTTTAACTTTTAGATTGATGATACCTCTATTCAAGGTAAACATTGAAAAGAAAGAAGAGCAAAGGTGAAATTTTGTGATGATCATTTTGGTTGGATTACTAAATAATTAAGAAATATTTTGAATTTAATTTTAGATATTATAATTTTATTTTTATTAGAATGTTAAGCTTAATTAATGTCACTCTTTTTAGGGCCAATAACAAAATTTTATTTAAATTAATCATTTTAGAGACAATATTAGGATTTTAAAATGTTTATCAAAAGTCAACCATCTAAAGAATTATTTTATTCTTTATAATATAATTAGAATTTTTATATCAATAACTTATTTAAAAAGTGTATTATAATTATAATAATTGATTAGTTAAAAATAAAAGTATAATTAAAATAATAAAAAAGAAAAACCAATTATTGATAGTAATCAAAAGTGTTCCATTAGAGCAGAGCTTCTAAATATGTGTAGCTGGGTTTATCAGATTGATAAAATAACACCAAAACTCATCAAAAACTTTTGGTTCAATACATAACTCAAAAATCCAAATTTAATATAGTATGAGTGTATTAGCAATAAGGTAAATCACTTTAGAGTGAACGAGGGGTTTACTAAGGCCAAACGATGCTCTTATTATGTGGCATAAGAAAATTCTTATAAAGAAATAACAATCCAATCTGAGACAAAAATGTGTAAACATTTTGCATGACTATACTCAAAATTATTAGGGCAATTCTATCATCTAATCATGCAATTATGTAATCAAATGATCATAATCTTATTTGCGTTTTTAAAAACACCAAATTAGATTCATTGTTTGATAATGCAATTTCATATTCGAACACCACTCATTTAGCCCATGCATAAGAGAAAAAATCTTGTCATTATATCACAATTTAGATCAACTAATCCAGATCAAATAGTGCTTTTTTAATCCAAGCCATTTGATCATGTTTTTTTCATAATCAAATAATCTAGGAGCCTTTAGATCAAGCGGTCCTTGTGTTAGGGCTCTTTTAGACATTATTTGAAGACATTTGGTTTTTCATAATTTATCCATAATGATTAATTGATAAGTTTGGCAAACACTTTTTGTAATTAAAATTTTTTTATAAATAAGTCAATTCTTGAATAAAATTGATTGATGAATTTTTTACAAAATTTAAATAAAATTTTCAAGCGACGACATTTAAGCCATTAGCACCCAGTGCTCATAATCACATCCATATGCTTTGTCATTCACATATCAAACTAGTAATCTTCACTTTCTTCTCAAATGAGTGAAGTTTTTAATTTTTTAATTAATTCATTTAAAATACTTGCAGCTTATTCAATATTTTTAAGTATAATTTTTTTTTGTATTAATTTTTGTTTTGGGATGCTAAATTATTTTTTATTTCAAGTTTGTTAGGTTGTGAGGCCTTAGTAGTCAATTTCTATTATTTTGTTATTGTAAAGTTTTAACCTACCAATCCTTCGACAAAAGAGTTATATTAGTTATTTTTGTTTTTGTTATATTTTGATAGGGGTAGATAAAGGATTCATTTTAAGCTAAATCACTTGAAAATAATTTTCCTATCATTTTTTATTTATACAAATTTTTTGATATTTTTTTAAAAAATTATTATGGAAAGAAAATCAACATATTTTAAAATAAGGTAATTTTTTTCAAAAATAAATTTAATATTTACTAAAACTCTTTTTTAAAGACATACTTATTTTTATTAAAAAATATATTAAAGAATTATTTTAAATATTTTAAAAGAAAGACAACTTTGTATTCTAAACAATTCACGCCATCCTTTTTAAATAATGCTTCATAAAGTATATGATGTAGTTTAGGTCTATAAGAAGCGGATGAATTGTTATGAATAAAAATTTAAGTTTCTCACAAAAATACTCAAATAATTTTTTTAAAAGAATTTTATTAAAGATTTAATTTATATTAAAAATATTAGTTTTTTAAATAAGAATAATTTAAATGAAAAAAGATGAAATAGGAAAATTAATAAGAACTAAAATGTACAACAATGATATTTAGGTGATTCTACTTAAACAACTAAATTTAATCCCATGAAAATCTATGAAAAAAAAATTTTAAAAACTATTTAGCAAAAGCCTTATTGGCTAGAGGCTCAAAAAAGAAACTATTTATGACAACTTTACAGCAAAATCAAATGACAATAATGGAAAAAGATTTTGTGACATAAAATGAAAATCAATACAACCAAAATCCTATGGTTAATGAAATGAATTAAGAGGCACAACTATCTTAAAGAAATCATTTAGAAATAGAAAAAATTAACAACTTAACTTACTTATGAACAATGCTATAATTAAGAATGTCACAATTAAAGGAAGTAGCTACAGTAGTGACAATTATCATGGGCTACTAATGGCTTAAAAATATTTTGCTTATTACATAAAGATTCATCAAACCATTTTGTTCAAAACTTGTCTTATTCATAGACTTTTTCTAATCGCTAAAAGCATTTATTAAATAAGAAAAAGAATCATTATTGTATTTTATATTTTTTTGTTGAAAAATTATTGTTTAAATAAAATATTCTAAAGGCTTAAAAAACTAGAAGGGATGCTGCACATGAGTCGCTCAATTAGACGAATGAAGATTATTTGTTCAAGAAAAATGCATGTTGAATGAATGAGATTTGATGAGAGTGTTTTGAAAAAGAATTTCATCAGAACTGTTAAATTTATCTTGATTTGTTGCCTACATTTCTTAGGCTTTATAAAAAAGATGGAAGAGATCAAGATCATTTGATCGAGAAATTGCATGATTAGAATGTTCTACTTAGTCTATAATTTAGAAGCATGTTGTGTAAAAACAAGGCTTAACTTTAGTCCCATATTATGAAAGTGAATAATGATGTTTTGTATATAAAGCATACATGTTTCTCAATGTCAGCTTATTTTCGGTTGACTGCCACCATGTTTGCTAGAAAGCTCATTACTCATACTGTTAGTAATGATTTACAAATTGTATGTGGATAAGAGAGTATTGACCCATTCTTAGACTAAAAAATATTTGTAGTTGTACTTACTATCACAATTGACCGACGAGTTTTGGAACTTGCATTCTAGAACTCTTAATGATAACCAGCATGTTTTAGGTGCTGTAAAGACCTTTGGTTCTTTTATTAATAATTAGTATTATTTTAATTAGCATTTATTTTTTAATTTATTATTATAATTAAATTGTGCATTTTACAAAATTTATTTAATAAATAGTAGGATATAATAGAAAGATAAAATGAATTCAAGATAACAAAAAAAGAATTAAGTTTTTTAATACTAAAATTTTTTTAAAATATTAATTTTAATGAAATCTAACTTTTGTGACTTGTGATAAATATTTCAATGAAGCTTAACATTTTAATCAAAGTAAAATTAAAGTCCCTAAAATTTAATTCAAAGTTTATCTTTTGATAGTTTGTTACTCAAACTAAAATGGTTTTCATAGGATTTTTCTTATGCTACACTTCTTTAAGTTTTTTTCATTAATACAAACATTATCTATCTAAAATTTAAAACTTAACTTCAAAAATTTATTAAAAGTACTTAGTGTTTATTATTAATAAACAAAATACAGTGACAAGAGGTCAATAACACAATAACATTTCTATTTTGATGATAATAAAATATTTTATAAAATCATAAAAAAAATAAATTATTTATAAAAGGAATATACAAATAGTTAATGATGAACTTCTCTTACATGTATGTCATTACTTGATTAATGCTCTCCTTTAAATTATGATTTCTTATTTCATTGGAATTATTTCAATTTCTATTTTTTTATTTTTTACTATCACTTAAAGTTAATCAAAATTTTGTAAATTATTAATAACCCTTAAGTTGTAGGAAATTTCTAAGAAATTGTTGAAGTAGTTTCTTTTTTAAAGAAAACCACTTTGCTCCAATTACACTACATTGAATAGTGTAGCTCACACAATTCTTTTCAAATTGATTTAGTATATTTTCTTAGCAATTATAGAAAAAAATTATTTATACTATATTTTATTCTGATTGATGCAAAATTTGTAAAAAAGATTAATTATTATGATTGTTAGCATACTTTTATGTCTGATGAATCAAACAATAAATGTTTAACATTTTATTCTAACATGCATATTCACGTTGAAACAAGTTTACGTGTAAAGAACAAGTGATTCATTTTTTAGTGTTCTACAAGCTTTAAGAATGAAAGACATGTGCATTAGTTTTGTTAAGATTTTTTAATGTAAAATAGAATGTTAGCTTATTTATTTTAAGATAATTTTTTAATATTAATTTCAAATTATATTTAGGCATCAAAATTATTCAATCATCTTCTTGATTTAGCAAATATATAAGAATCAATTTTTTAATCTCTCAAAGTTTTTATTAGTTTAAATCTTAACTATTCATTGATTTAAGAAACATGATTCATATTTTCAACCATTTTTTGCTAGGTTAAAATCACACTTTTATATTTTTATAAAATTCTTTTATGTTTATTATTAAAAATAAAAGAATGAACTCAAAAATGTAACTCAATAACTCGTCAAGTTCACATAACAGCAATATATCACTTGAATGAGGATATGGTGTGGAAGAGACCTAACAATGTTAGCACGTAGAAATGTAGTGTAAGGAGACTCAAGTTCTGATCTGCAAGAGTCAAACTATTAAATTTTCTTCCATTTCTTTCGGAAAGAATCTTCTACTTCTTTCCACTCCAACACAACTTGTTCAAGCATTGAACCTCAGATGTCAACGTATTAATGCTAGCTTTTATCCCTACAAGATATTTGGTGTGATTATTAAAAATGAAAAATGAAATTTTCCTTTTATTTTTTATTTCTCCTTGTAACTCAACAAGGATTTTTGTCATCTTCCACCTAAGGGTTTTTGCCTCCAAGCCCTAACAATTGATATCAGAGCGTGGTTTTGTTTTTTTAATTGTTGTTTTGACATCTGCTCTAGAAGGAAGAAGGAACAAGCAAAGGAGCCAGACAATGGTAGGTCATGGTAGAAGGAAGAAGCAAAGGAGCCAGGTCATAGTAGAAGGAAGAAGCAGAGAAACGAAGTGGATCTTTAAGTCTCTCGTGCAAACAGAGACAGGCAACGACAGCATCTACGTAAATGTAAACGTGGGAAAGGATGAGTTACAGTCAAGACCAGTAAGGGAACTAGTGTCAATGTCAGCCGTGGCAGTGTCAGCGTACACGTAAACCAAAGGAAGACGAAGCGGTTCGAGAAGGCTGTGAGGAGAAACTTGAGGAGAACGACGAGGTCCGAGAGCAAGAGGGCGTCCAATCCTATAGAGAACTAGCTGGTGGGAATGAAACCAAGAGTGGATGGCAACGAGTAAAGGACTCTTCGAGGCACGGTGAGAGTGATTGCCACAGGAGAAACAATGAAACAGTTTGCAAGAAGGGAAAGATTTCGAAGACACGAAGGCGGGTAGCACGAAACAATTTGCAATAAGGAGAGATTTTGAAGACAGGAAGGCAGGCAGTGGGAACAGCAATTCTAGTAAGGCTCAAGGAAGGCTTGGAGAGAGATTAGGTGGAAGAGCTGTAGGGAACTCCCATTACAATGCAAGAAAGATGGGTAGAAAAGAGAAGGCTGGAGATGCTGCAAATCCTCTAGATTTTTCCGGTCTAACAAGTCTTGTAGAGCTGAGAGGAGCAAGAGCTAATGCAACCAAGAATAATTATTTTATCTCCTCTCTGGAGCCTGAGAGCATGAAGTGCTTGAAGGAAGCAGAGCTTCCAGGTTATGATGTTTCTGTTTTGTTTAAAGGTCCAAAGATGCTTAGTGTTCTAAAGAGAAAAAAGGGTGTTGGGCCTTAAAATGGAGCAATCTAGGTTGTCAATAATAATAGAAAAGAAGAGAATAAAGTGAAATTGCATTCAAAGAGGGATGCACACTCAGAATGGAAGCAAAGAACACTCAAAAGCTTGCATTAACTATTCAATATCCTTACAACAGAAGAGGACTTCCCCTTATATAAGAATCCATAAGGGTACAAAAGACATTTAACTCATAACATGGGAATACTAAAGGACACATGGGTAAATTAAAAGTCACCTAAAAATTACAAACCGACTCTTAAAATTCTGAGAAAAATAATGAAAATTAAGTTTATTTAACCCTAATTTCGAATGGCTGGAGGCGCGGCGACGGGCGGCGGCGGCGGTGCGGGTTGGTGCGGGTCGGCGCGGGTCGGCGCAGGTCGGTGCGGGTCGGCGCGGGTCGGCGCAGGTCACAGGACGCTGGTCATCCGGGGGTAGCTTGGGTCGGCGCCTAGCTGGACTAGGCACAGCGGTTCGGGCAAACCTGGATCCGGTTTGGGCACAAGCGGTTCGAAACAGACGCGGGCGGTTCACTGTGACGGCAGAGGTTGTGGCGGAGGCGGCGGTCGGCGGTGGGAATAGTGATTTTGGCCTTGTTTTTGCTCCCGCGAAGCCATTCAGACTCCGATTTCGAATCCGAAAGTTGTGTTGGCTTCCTAAAGATGATAATAGGTTTTTAGTGCAAGACCTGGTCCATGGATGTCGAAAATCCTTCTCGAACATGATGTCCTCATCAGGCATGCTGCCCAGGACTTATTCTATCACCATCTACATGATTCAAAGCTTCCTCTTTTAGCACATGTTTCGACCTTTGGTTGATCAACTCCAATCCGATCATAATTTTCGAAATTTCCTTTCTGTGCATCCCTCCTTGAATGCTTTCATGAAGCATTGATAAGATAGGAATACAAAATTAATAGAGCATGAACTAAGGAGAAAAAGAGAGGTTAGAAAAGGCTCTAGAAAGGTTAGTACATCGATTGAATATAATAATATTTTTTTAATTATTAAAAAAAGTTCAAGATTATGATCAGATTTGTATTCTTGCCAGAATTGTAAAAAACTAATGTCAAGGTCGAATTAATGTTTAGGGCAAATGTCTTGTTAGTGCCAAATCGATGTTAAACTCGTATTATGATGAGTTTTTATAAAGATGTTTATTTCTCTTTAATTAAATTCTATTTCTTAGAGTTTTTATTAAGAATTAGATTTGTGATAAATAATATATTTTATTGGCTATTGTAGGAAGTTGGATAATTTATTCATTTCAATTACATGGTTAATCATTCCTTAAGATAAAATTAAAAATAACATACAAAAAAATGGTTAACTAATGATTATGATATTTTTTGTTTTGTTTGGTGATGTTATATCGAAAAATTTTAAGAAGACAATTAAATATTAATATTTTACTAGTATAAATAATATTTTAAGATAATTATTATTTATCCATTTTTTGGTTGAAAGTTTAATTTTTTCATGAATTATTAGTTTTACCTTTTTACCACAAAATATTTTATTTAATAATCGAAAATTAGTCAAGAAGTTCCCAAAAATGATCCCTAAAGGTCTTTTCCCCGGAGGAGGCCCTACCCCCGATCTTCAATAGTACCCCTACGATGGCCCTACTTGAGAAGGCTGAGAGCTTAACCTTGGAGTTCAAAGTCTTTAACCAATTCTCATCCTTGTCAATCTTCTATTTGTTCTTTCCTTCAATTGTTTCAAAGACAAAGGGTGTATAACACCATTTCCTATGCTCTATGCTTTTAATCATAGATTTTTCAGGGTATCATGGTGTCTTTCTAAGGGATTGTAGGTCTATTCATTAGTTTTGATTTGTGGTGTACAATTGCATGGAATGTAGGTAGTGATCATGACCTATTTGATAGAATAAATCGTCGCATCTTCCTTCGTTTCTTTCTGAAAGATATTCAATCAATTAGAATACAGATCAAGAGCCCAGGAACTATTCCCTTCAATCGTACTATTGATAATTAGTGGTACTGATGATAATTGGACACCGCTATAAACAAAAGTTGTTGAATTGGCCTGTTTCTTGCACGTACCAATTGAATGGTATAAAGAAGTGAAATGAATCGAAGAATCAATCTAAGTGTGTGGGAAAAAACTTCTTAATTGCCTTTTTCATACAACTAAAGCTTCTTCAAGAAGTGTGTGTGTGGGGGGGTACTTTTTAAACTATTCATTTTAGCTAAAGATACTTAGGCTATATTCTATTTCGTTTTGATGAAGACTCGAACAATCCTTTAAAAGTAATGAACCTTGTTTGGATTACAAGATGAACGCTATCAAACCCTTTCATTTGGTTGTTTTGTTCATTCTATATGTGTGATGTCAATTTCGAATGAATTTGTTTCTTTTGTCAATTCTATCTAAATCTAAGATTTCTATACAAGTTCTAGAACAAGAGGTTATAATTCGAAGAAGAACAAGGTATCAGAATTTCCTATTTTAGTTTTTGTGTCAAAATTGAGTCTTTGAATCTAGTATAGAACCATAAAAGAAGGTACCTTTTCCAATAAAAAAAAGAATGCATCAACTTTTCTCTCAAATATGGTGTCTATACTATTCTGGCCTTGGCCTTGGTTGATTTCTCTCACACTTAACAAAGCTCTAGAAAGTTGGATTCTTCATTGGTGGAATACCAGGCACTTTGAAATCCTTTTGAATGATATTGAAGAGGAAAATGTTTTAGAAAAATGGATGGAATTTGAAGAACTCTTCTTGTTGGTAGAGATGATAAAGGACTACTCGGAGACCGATATACAAAGGCTTTGTATAGAAATGCATAATGAAATGATACAATTGGTGAAAAGAGGCAATGAATCTCATTTCCATATCATTTTGCATTTCACTACCTATCTAATCTGTTTCAATTTTTCACAGGAATTTTCATATAACTTCAATGACACAATTAAAGCATTTTTCATTCTTTTCATTGTTGATTTATGTTTTGTATTTCACTCGACCCATTGTTGGGATCTAATGATTCGTTAAATCTGCGATTATTTTTTTGATTTGCTCAAAATGAGCAAATAAGATCTCTTCTTGTTTCCATTTTTCGAGTGATTATATATGTAATTGAGAAATATGGGATCTTCCTTTTTGGAAATCGTGTATCTCCATCGCTTGTCAAAATTTATTATTCAATGAATGAATGAAGAATTCATCGGATCTCTCAATATCAATCCAATTAGATTCTTTTTTTTGGGTATAAAAAAATATTTTTCGTCTAACTTATTCTTTATACTTCTTATACTTCTACCTTTCCTGTTCAAGCCCTTCATATTGTGTTACAATTACAGTCAAATTCAAATTATTTTTAGTACAATCAATACAATGGCCAATTTGTCAATATGGAATTCTACCAGCTACCTATCCAATTTCTTGTAGAAATTTTAGGATCAATGATTGGACCATGAAAAAATGAATGACTTTTTCTTGTGTAAACAAACAGATGACTCGATCCATTTCTGAATTGATCATTATATATGTAATAACTTGAGGATTTATTTCAAATGCATATCCCATTTTTGCACAATAGGGTTACAAAAGTCCACAAGAAGCAACTGGTTGAATTGTATGTGCCAATTGCCATTTAGCTAATAAGCTAGTGGATATTGAAGTTCCCAAGCTATACTTCTTCATACTGTATTTGAAGGAATTTTTCGTATTCCTTATGATATGCAATTGAAAAAATAACTTGCTAATGGTAAAAAAGAATCTTTGAATGTAGCAGCTGTCCTTATTGTACCCGAGCAATTCGAATTAGCCCCCTACTCTTGTCCCCCAAGAAGCAATTGGTTGAATTATATGTGTCAATTGCCATTTAGCTAATAACCTAGTGGTTATTGAAGTTCTAGCTGTACTTCTTGATACTTTATTTGAAGAGATTTTTTGTATTCCTTGTGATATGCAATTGAAAAAAAACTTTCTAATGGTAAAAAAGGATCTTTGAATGTCGGAGCTATCCTTATTATACCCGAGCAATTCGAATTAGCCCCTTACCCCCCTCGATCATATTTCTCTAAAATGAAAGAAAAGATGGTCAATCTTTCTTTTCAGTGTTATCATCCTAATCACTAAAATCTACTTGTGATAGGTCCTATTCTTGGTAAGAAATATAGTGAAATTGTCTTTGCCATTCTTTCAACTGACCCTACTACGAAAGAAGATGCTCACATATGAAAATATCCCATATATGTAGGCAGGAATAAAGGAAGGGGTCAGATTTATCTTGATGGTAGCAAGAGTAACAAAACAGTTTCTAATGCTACATCGATCGGTATAGTGAGTCGAATAGTATGTCCAGAAAAAAGAGGATTTGAAATAACCATAGTGGATGCAGAAAATGGACATCAGGTGGTATATGTTGGTACAAGTGAAAAGTCTTGAATTCTTGTCGATCGATAGAATTATGTATGATTCCAAACAAACAAAAACTTAGAACAATTCAAGAATCCTTGTGCCGAATTCTCTTCGATCGATAGATTTAGTGTTACATGTAGAAAAATAGCCAATCAGGATAATTGCAGGGATCAAGTTCATGAGTGGGAGCATGCAGATCAGTGGCGAGGCTACGAGGAAGTCCATATTACTAAGTCATGTTTATAAAAGAGTGGGGATTCACACCTTGGTAGAATTCCCCTTTGTTTCAAGTGTTTGGCTAGCAAGGAATGAGCACTCTAGAAAGCTGATTAGTTATAAGACCTTCACTTGAAAGAAGTTCCCTAAAGGTCTTTCCCTATAGGGGTCCCTCCCCTTTCGAAAAGTCACTCATGAATTGGACATCTCTCTCAAACACTATGGTCTTCAGTAAGCCATGATGCTTCACTATTCTCTTATCTCACTCAAGAAATTAGTGGCGATAAGAGAAGCATCACTTACTTTCTAACATGCAATCAGATGGTGCATCTTTGAAAATCTATCAACAACAACCATTATATTACTGATTCCCTTGGCTATGCAGGGTAAGCCTAACACAAATTCAATACTGACATCTTCATGCGTCTTCAGGGGAATTGGCAGATGTGTGTATATGTCAGTGTTTTGCTTTCCTTTCCTCCCTTTGCCGCTGGACAAGCTCGACATCTCCCTACATCTTTGCTTTGGCTACATCTCTCTTGATATAAGGCCAGTAGAAATGGTTTTCCACCATGGTAATCAGTCTAAAGAAAGAAGCAATCAACAGGATTTCCCAAATCCTTTGTTCAAAGAATGTGAAATCAAAGTTGCCCCAGATAGATTGGGATGTTGGTTACAATCCAAATCATATTCGTCGTGAGCACATTATTGAGAGTACGAAACATTGATGTAAAAGATTGAGGGATTAGTGAATCCTAGGTATGTCTTCCATACTTTTCAATGTGATTGCTTACTTTTCTCATGTGCCAGATTCTTTTCGAGTGCTTGGGCTATGGTACATGTAAAAGTCACCCCAGAGTGCGGCCCCTCATGAGGGGAGGCCCCAGCCCCCTTTGTTCTTTTCATGTATCAAAGCTCAGTCGGACCAATGAGAATTGATGCAACAACTGATCGACAGATCACCCATCAGAGCTTGGCTACTCTAGGATGAAGAAGAGACTAACAAAGTCTTGCTTGAACAACAGCTACATGACAGTAAGCTGATTCCAAGTTTGTAACTTGAGTATGCATTGATGATTAAAAGTTGACATTGTCAAGATCCACCTCACCGGGTAAATGATTCGAGGAAGGAAGAAAGAAGTGAAGGGCAAAGTTCAAAAGTGGACTGCCCAGCCGAGGAATTCATGCTTCAATGGCCAAAGCATAGATATAGATCTAATATATGCCACTTAATGTAGTGTAGGGGGTCCATAACTTGCGACTCTAAAAGCTCAATTGAGGTCGTGTACAACAAACTGAACCACACAAGTAGGTGTGCACTACCTACGATAATAAACAAAGAAGAGAGTCTTGCTGCTTTTCCCATTACTAGTGGAAGTTGTAGTTCTTTGGGCCTCTTTCTTGCATTTCCCTACTTTTGGATCAGGCTTTGCTTTGGCTTGATTTCATCTAGAATTTCCCAAGCCCATTAAAAGGACTTCTATCAAATAAGATTCATCGTTGGGATGGCTTTTTCACATCTCACAAGAGGGAAAAGTAACCACTAAAAAATGGGGGCCCCTTCCTATTTGTATAAAAAAGATAGCTTAATTTCATATTACATATCTTGTTGCAGCCTTTCCAGAGCTTTCCTCCCAAGATCAATGAATAGTTAGGTTGTGTTACATGCTCATATCCACATTGCAATGTGATCATGCTAATCCAATCTAATTCTTGTCAAAATGAAATATGGACATACAAAAAATAAAAAACATTGGTAGTAGCCTTTTGACTTCATTAAGCCCATCCATCACATCAAGAGAAAGAAACGAAACAAGTGAAATCCTAGGAGGCTTGTCTCCTTGATATCATTTTGTATTGTAATTTTTCCAATTGAAAGATGGAAGTCAGAAAATAGATAGAGGATGAAAACAAACCTGTAAAGTTGTTCGATTATGTTTCTTTGTAGCTCATAGATTGCATATGAACCCAGGCCCATGTAATGTTCCCAAGAAACCTTTTTGAGATTCAGAGATGCTCTAGTTCTAACTGCCTATATATTTCCAATTGACCAGAACCCCTCATTTTGGATTTAGGGTAACCCTTCCCGATCATCATCATCCTCATGGAGATTAGAGTCCACTTGTCTAGATTTTGATCTCGGATATTGACGGCTACTAACCCCCACTCTATTTCTTCTGGGTCATCAGGGATGAGCCATTCTTTGGAGTCCAGAGGATTAATCTCTTTGGCCAGTGTGGAGGAGGCTGGTTGTCGTGCTCCAAACCTTATGTACATAATGTTGGTAGTCATTTGTCTTATGAGTCAATCTCGATCTATATTGTTGGCCTATTTTGTTTAAGGTGATGGTCTGGTACCAAAAAAGGTTGATCAAAGCAAGAAAATAGCTATCCAGCTTCTACAATCCAAAAAACCTTGTTAGCTTGCTTGCTGACGCTCTCTGAGCACTATGGTAGGACATGGATCGATCATGAACGAGAATGGACTTCTCCGTAATGTCATACATAATATATAGGAGTCACAGTCCCTTTTTTTGACCAGAAAAAGGGGATGTGAACTCCATTCTGGGGCTTTCCTTAACCCGAGGCCCACTATGGGAAAAAGACCTCTGGGGTGGCTCAGAATTAATAAGTATGGGTAAGATAGAGAGATGAGGTTACTAGCTTAGTCATTTCTTTAATCGAAAAGGTTGGCTAAGTGCCCTATCTGTCTTGTAAGGGGCAGGGCCTATTAAGAGTGAGTTATGCTCATTTCTTTGTTAAAGAGCTTTTTTGTAGTGAGATAACAATCGCCTACTAGTGGAGAAAGCTGACCACAAGATAGAGCCAACCCCTCTCTCGTTTGTCCACTTGTGTACCCGAGCATTGTCATGTGAATGGTTTTATTCTGTAGATCAAAGAATAGAGTCGATAAGATAGTAAAAATAGTAACAGAGAGAACTAAAGGATAGAGAATGTTTTCATGGCACTCAAACTGAAAGAAGCATGAGAAGAACATAGCTCCCAGACATACGAATGAAAATGATCGGAATGATGGGAGTGTGCTTTGGTTATTCAACCTTTTGAGTGACTAGGCGGTTAGGGAGATCGTATTGACTCATGTACTAGAGAGGAAACCAAGCCAAAGGGAAGTTGGCCTACGTAGAGAGGGACCTTGAGGTGATAAGACCACATTCTATGCCAAAAACAATCGACTCATTTATCTAATAAGGAGCAGGTAAGGCTGGAAGGGAATCCTATTTTGATTGACTCATGTGACTGGGGTGGGGATCCTCAGTGGAGGGGCAAAGAAGGTTTCAAGCTTGAACAAGTTCATTTCCAAATGCTTTCGAGCCAGCAACTTTCCTTTTTGCTAAAAAATAGACCAGCAGATGAGTGTCGATTCACTGATTGAGAATTGAGAGCTAAAAGATGGAACATGGATCTATATGTGGAGAAGAAAATCTAGGCTTTCTTAATTAGACAACTCACATTTTGTGGAAGGGATAGGCCAACTTTCAAAGGCATAAATCGCTCTATTTGACCTGTTCATAAGTTCCTCCCTTTTGTCTTTGAGACGTTCCCCCAAATGCCCGTAGGAGAAGTGGGATCAGGGTAGAAGGGCTCGAACAAATACTAGTCTTTAGTGAAGGACTGTAGCGACTAGCAATAACAATGCACTAACCTTTCCATAATGCCAAACTAAGAAAATCAACAACCATAAGTGCCCCTGGTCCCTGTCCAGGTGATAAATTGATTGAGGTACGGAGCGATCCTAGCCCAAGTGATAGAGCAACCCATCTCTCATTCTTTGTGCTCACTCTACTTGCTAAGGAAAGCATGCGAACTAAGCCCCTCTTGAGTTCTCCAATTGGGGCCCCCTCTGGGGATCATTAACATACACTTTCCTTACCTATTATGTGTTTAGCATAAGGACAATAACTTCAATGGATTGGAAAAATAAAAAACAAACAAACCAAAAAGAGTACGAGGTCACAAAGGTACTCACGCACCTCGTACTATTTGACTATTTCTTACAATAAAATCTTCTATTTATATTATTGATATTATATTATAGTATCGTAAAGAAGTTCCCAAAAATCAATACCCTAAAGGGGGACCTCGTGCCGACTCGCTTGGTTTGTTTTGTTAAACACATTGGGCTGTGGAGATAGAGTAATCTTCATCGAATTAGTGCAAAATTCTTTTTCACACCATTTTAGCCCATGGTTGATGGAGCCTTCTAGAAGCATGACATAGCAATTGAATGTGCTTTCTTTTAGCGTATTGATGAACAAGTTGATTCTGAAGGCATATTCATGGGCTATATCCTCCCTATGAAAATATACCTAAGGAATACATAGAATATATGACACCCACTGATGTAATTCATCTCCACGACGTATACGTATTCTTTGAATTCATATGAATCCTATGTGGCACTCTCGCATCATATGGCTCCATTCTTTGTGGCAAGAACTTCCTAAATCAATAGGTTCGTATTTCATGTAAAACATGATATCCTACAACTCGCCATAGTTCTCTTATTCGAGAAGAGAAGGGGAACTTCACTTGACAATTCAGGGGAGTCGGGTGGGGGTTTGAGGATTACACCTAGGGGTCCCCACTAGTTAACTAGATAGGATTCTAGGAATCTTTTTTGAAGAACTTTTGAATCAAGTTGGGCTCTCACAGGGTTCAATCAGATCAACCAGTGAGAGGTTTATGGAATAAGGAGTTCTATAAGGGCCAAAAGATAGATAGATGAACCTTGTCAAAGTCACTATTGTGTTCAACTCCACAGGTTGACTTGTTGGAGGGGAATTCTTTTTGTCATTTGTCTTTCCTGGCTTGAGGTCATGTCACATGTGGGTCTTCATGTAATTGCACTTCAGGAAAATTTTGAAGGGCATTCACATTAAGCGTCATGGTATAATGCAAGTCGAGTTGTTAGGGTGAAGTTGATCCCAACTAATCTGGTGGCCAGAAGTTCTTTGTGGTGGACTAGAAGTACCTTAGCTTTTTGTACCCTAGTTTCAAGTCGCTGTGAAATTCGTTGATTTGACATGCATATAGAGAATCTAACCTTCTAATCTATGATGCCAGACCTTCTAGCGATGTCAAAGGTAGGTTTAGTGAATCCAAAAAGGTGAGGCTTTACTTGACGAGTGGACCTTAGTGACCCGATTATTCGAACCTACAAAAAGCTAAGTTTCCTTGCTTTCCTTCATCACAGTAGTTGAAAAAATTTAAAGTCAAAGTAGCAGAATAGTAGTTCCATTATCCACCTTTAGAGACATTTTGGTAGAGGGTTCCTTTTAACACATCTTGGCCGAGCAAGAAATAGGTGCTTTGTTGATTGAAGGTGGTCTCTTCTCTACTCCTAAACATAGGATAGAGGATCACTTCGCAACCATAGCCTTCTTTGCATTTTATGCATCTTCTGTCTCGTCTTCTCGGATTCAGGGAACCAATGAGGAAGAGTTCTCCCTCGAAAGTGTCTTTCTAGGAGGGAAGTGGGCTTCATTCAATGGAATGCTTTGTTGGTTCGGCTCAAGGGGTCTAGTTTCCCAATGAAGAAACAGGAGCTAGTCCGTTATTCAGTAGGGTCAAAGAATTTATATTAGGATTCAGAGTTTGACGGATAGAATGCAACTCTTGAAGCTATAACCATAAAGCTGATGCACTGGCTATAACCCTCAGCACATTTCAGACCATGTACATTTGCATTGAAGGATAAATGCTTCTACCTTCTTTACGATAAGGTAATCTTATTTACACTAAACACAACAATAAAGACAAAGAGATGAAGATCATCATTTTTAGCTAAACTCAAGTGGCAATGAAGCCTTAGAAGTGACTATAAAAATGGATTCGCAACAAGAATTGATTGAATATCTAAACAAGGGTAGGGGATTCTATATAAGAAGGTGCCCACTTGAAACCATATTAGACATCGAGCTGTACAAGACTCTTGTGAGAATAGAGTCCTTTATAGGAGTGCCTTTGATGGATTTCTCTTAAGATGCTTGTCAAAGCAAGAATCTAAAGAATCTTTGGAGGAAGCTCATGCTGGTGTTTGTGGTGCATACCAATCAGAGACAAAGTTCTACCATCATTGAGGTGACTGGGGTAATACTAGTCCACCATGTCAAAAGACTCAATTAATTTCTCCAAGAGATGCCACGTTGGTAAGATACCTGTAGTCTTCATTCGACAACCATCAGAACCTTGACATCTGACGGTAATGTCTTGTTTAAGGTTTAGGCATATATGTGATTGGCCACATCTAGCCTCCCACATCTAAGAGGTATATGTATATTCTGGCTATCATAGATTCTTTTTAAAGTGGGTAGAGGCCACACCATTGAATGAGCAAGAGTTCTCCCCTGAATGCGACTATTTTCTCACACCAATTCTGCTCAATATTGGAAGAGGTATTACTCGGTTTTGGGACAGTCCCATCCCGCTACTCATGTTTCATTATATGGGAAGGAAGTCCATTTCATTACTGCTTTGACACAGGGGACAAACTTGGCCTCAGAGCCAAGAGTGAATCCCATGACCAATTTAGGTTCGGCAGAGTAAATTCTCGTCAGCATTTTCTGACTTGGGACAGGCAACACACCAATCTCATCAATGCAAGAAACTAGTTTCATCACCACATTCAAGTTCCTGGCCCACCAATCATTTATGAGAGGCTATTGTAGGCTACTTCGAGAGCTTGAAGTCTGGGGTCCCCCTCTAGGAACTATATTAATATCAACAATTGTTACAAGGGTTCGCAAGTACTCTTCATAGAAATTGAACGGGAAGAAACATGTAAAGTGTTCCATCAATTCACAGATGAAAATCGAAAATATGCAAATATGTTAGTAATTATCAAAGCCTACACAATTCCTACTAAAAAAGAAATAGAGGTTACCAACATTATGGACCTCAGAAATAATAGGATGATGACACAGCTTGGCCAAGATATTCTGACTGCCAATTTCATCACCGCCATAACTACGACTCCACAATTATGGAAGGCAATGTGAAGATCTGATGAAGAGTTAGCAGTCCTAGCAAGGTCTTCTCTAGAAGCTGTCCTCTTGACCTCTAGTGACTCAACACAATGGTGTGCCTCTACAAGCTTGTGATATGCCAACATAAGTTCTCGCTCAATTATGTTCATCGTCTCCACACAATATGAGACTCTGAACAACGTGCTGTTTGGAGCTCCTCCTTAGTATGTGTCACGACCCAACAGTGGGCTGCCATATCAATGTCACATCAACCTCTCGATGTAGTTAGTCAGGTCACCAAGCTCATCAAATAGGTCACCCAGTAATGTTGACACTTAGGTGATGGTCCTCCTAGCCTTGGTCATGAAAGCAAGAACATGGAGGGGGGACAATGAGTCCCTATTGCTTATCAGCTTGTCTATTATAGGCTGTAGGACCTGGGAGACATATAGAGAAGCACTGGGTAAAAACTTAGAGATGTGAGTCTCCATTTTTAACCTTACACAATGTTATTAAACGAAATAAGATAAGAAAATAAAGTACTGACCTAATAGGTTAATCTAGAACTACAGCTTTCAGGGAGGAAGCAATCTAACAATAAGAATGGCTAACTACCTAGAGGTTGTTTGGTGCTCAAAAGTAAAAACCCCCACCCTTTCCACCCCTATCATGAAACATTAAAAATCTAATTGGTTAGAAAGAATTGGATGGTTGAATGATGGGAATTGAAGATATGCTTGGTTGATTCACAATCCACTTTTTTAACCAGATGGCTACATTTGCTCCTAACCCCACGCACTAGTTTTAGTCTCTATCTATGATCAGACTTATTTTGAACCCTCCCTCTGTCTGCTATCAAAGATCAGCTTTTCCAATCATTATTGCTTATTTTTTGGAATTACAAAAAGAAAAGCTTCTACTTGCATTTTGAAGCTTCTAGCAAACCTTCAAACAAAGAGGTTGGGCTATTCACTTGATGAGTTAGAGACCACTTTTCTAAAGTTTAGAATCATTATCCTTAGAAGGGAGCCCCATGGGGTATTATGTAACAATGATACTACTCTACTATCAAATGAAACATATGAAATGAAGGGAGAATGAGTTGCCATTACCATTCATTTAAAGTGACCTGGTGTTGGGGCACCGAACTTGTCAAAGCATTCTACTGAGCAAATTACATCAGTTGGTTCTAAGTCGGCTAGTGATCCAGAAAAGGTTGTTGAACAGACTGTTTAAAGAACACAACCTACCAAATGTGTTTTGGGGTCCACGGGTCAAGAAGTTTCAGAGACGACTCAGTCATAGTCGAATCGATTCAAGTCACAGAAAGGGAGCCGGCCCTCAAGGGATGGTGAATTCATAATCGAATGTGCTTCTTTTGATTTTTTTCATTCCTGACATTTGCTGCCAAAGCAAAGGGGATGAGTAGGGAAGAGATATGGCACGAACAGTATAAAAAAAAGCTTTTCTTCAATTCCTTACAATGAATCTTTACACTAGTCCAAAGGGAGTTTAGTTTGAGAGGGAGTTAGCTCAGTGATCGAGGAAGAAGAAGAAGAAGAAGAAGTGGTAGATGAGGAAGAAGAGGAAAAAGAAGATGAAAATGATGATAAAAAAGAAGAAAAAGAGGAAGAATAGGAGAGATAAAAGGAGAAGAATGAAGAAGAAAAAAGTAGTAGAATAAGAAGGAGAAGAAGAAGAAAAAGAAAAGAAGAAGAAGAAGAAGAAGAAATTGAAGAAGAAGAAGAAAAGAAGAAGAAAAGGAGGAAGAGAAGAAGAAAAAGAGAAGAAGGAGAAGAAGAAGAAGTAGAATAAGAATAAGAAGAAGAAGAAGAAGAAATATAATAAGAAAAAGAAGAAGAAATAGAAGAAGAAGAACAAGAAGAAGAAGAGGAAGAAGAAGATGAAGAAGAAGATGAAGAAGAAGGAGAAGAAGAAGAAGAAGAGGAAGAAGAAGAAGAAGAAGAAGAAGAATAAAAAGAAGTAGAAGAAGAAGATCAAAAAGAAGAAGAAAAAGAGGAGGAGGAGGAAGAAGAAGAAGAAGAAGAAGGAGAAAAGGAAGATGAGGAAGAAAAAAAGATGTTGACAAAGAATAAGAAGAAGAAGATGAAGAAAAAGAAGAATAGGAAGAAGAGAGAAGAGGAGGAAGAAAAAGAAGAAGAGCAAAAAGATACGAATTAGGGATTAGGGGTTAAGGATTAGGGTTTAGGGCTTAGGGTTTAAGGATTAAGGAGGAGAGATTTGGAGTTAGTGATTAGAGAATATGGATTATAGATTAAGGTGAGTGGGATTAGGGAATAGGGATTAAGTATTAGGGATTAAGGGTTAAGGATTAGGGAGGGAGTGATTCGGTTTTAGTAATGAGGAATTATGGATTAGGGCTTAGTGAATTGGGATTAAGGATTAGGGATTAAGTATTATTTAGCAGCAATAAGGGATTAGGGTGTAAAGATTAGGGAATAAGGAATAAGGATTAGGTATTAGGAATTTTAGCTTAGGGATTATAGATTAGGCATAAGAGATTAGGGATTAAAGATTAAGGATTTGATATGGGGTAGGGACATTTGTTTAGGGAAACGGAAGAGGAACAAGTTGAAGAAGAAGAAGAAGTAGAAGAAGAAGAAGAAGAAGAAGAAGAGGAAGAAGAAGAAGAAGAATAGAAGAAGAAGAAGAAGAAGAAGAAGAAGAAGAATATGGAGAAGAAGAAGAAGAAGTGGAAGAAGAAGAAGAAGAAGGAGAAGAAGAAGAAGATGAAGAAGAAGATGATGAAGAAGAAGAAGAACGAGAAGAAGAAGAAAAGGAAGAAGAAGAGGAAGAAGAGGACGAAGGAGAAGAAGAAGAAGAGTAGGAAGAAGAAGAAGAAGAAGAACACTACGCAGAAGAAGATGAAGAAGAAGAGAAGAAGAAGAAGAAGAAGATGAAGAAGAAGAGAAGAAGAAGAGGAAGAAGTAGTAAAAGAAAATGAAGAAGAAGAAGAAGATGTAAGAGAAAAAGAAGAAGCAAAAGAAGAAGATGGAAAAGAAGAAGAAGAAGAAGAAGAAGAAGAAAAAGAAGAAGGGAAAGAAGAAGAAGAAGTAGAAGAAGAAGCAGAAGAAGAAGAAGTAGAAGAAGAAGAAGTAGAAGAAGGAGAAGAAGAAGAAGAAGAAGAAGTGGAAGAAGAAGAAGAAAAGGAAGAAGTAGAAGAAGAAGAGGAAGAAGAAGACAATGAAGAAAAAGAGGAAGACGATGAAGAGGAAGTAGAAGTAGAAGCAAAGGAAGAAGAAGGATAAGAAGCTGCAGAAGAAAAGAGGAACAAGAGAAAGAAGAAGAAGAAGAACAACAAGTGGAAGTAGAAGAGGAGGAAGAAGATAAAGAAGAGGAACAAGAAGAAGAAGAAGAAGATTAAGTAGTAGAATAAGAAGAAGAAGAAGAAGAAAAGAAGAAGAAAAAGAAGAAGAAGAAGAAGTAGATGAAGAAAAATAACAAGAAGAAGGAGAAGAAGAAGAAGAAGAAGAAGAGGAGAACGATGAAGAAGAAGAAGTAGAAGAAGAAGAGAAAGAATAGAAAGAAGAAGATGAAGAAGAAGAAGAGGAAGAAGAAGAGAAAGAATAGAAAGAACAAGAAGAAGAAGAACAAGTGGAAGTAGAAGAGGAGAAAGAAGACGAAGAAGAGGAAGAAGAAGAAGAAGAAGAAGATTAAGTAGTAGAATAATAATAATAAAAAGAAGAAGAAAAGAAGAAGAAAAAGAAGAAGGAGATGAAGGAGAAGAAGAAGAACAATAAGAAGAAGAAGGAAAGGAAAAAGAAGAAGAAGAAGAAGAAGAAGAGAACGAAGAAGAAGAAGAAGAAGTGGAAGAAGAAGAGGAGGAGGAAGAAGAAGAAGGGGAAGAAGAAGAACAAGAAGAAGAAAAAGAAGAGGAATAAAAGGAAGAAAAAGAAAAAAAAAGAAGAATAAGAATAAGAAGATGAAGAAGGGGAAGAAAAGGAAAAAGAAGAAGTCAAAGAAGAAGAAGAATAAGAAAAAGTTGAAGAGGAAAAAGAAGACGACGAAGAGGAGGAAGAAGAAGAAGAAAAACTGGAGGAAGAAGAAGAAGAAGAAGATGAAGTAGTAGAATAAGAAGAAGAAGAAGAAGGAAAAGAAGAAGAGGAAGTAGTTGAAGAAGAAGAAGAAGAAGGAGAAGAAGGAGAAGATGGAGATGAAGAAGAACAAGAAGAAGAAAATGAAGAAGAATAAGATGAAGAAGAAGAAGAAGAAGTGGAAGAAAAGGAAAAAGAAGAAGTCAAAGAAAAAGAAGAGGAGGAAGAAGAATAAGAAAAAGTTGAAGAGGATAAAGAAGACGAAGAAGAGGAAGAAGAAGAAGAAAAAGATGCAGTAGAGGAAGAAGTGGCAGAGGAAGAAGAAGAAGAAGCGACTGAAGAACAAGAGTAAGAAGAGGTAGAACAGGAAGAAGACGAAGAAAAATAAAAAGATGAGGAATAAGAAGTGGAGGAAGAAGATGAAGAAGAGGAGGAAGTATAAAGGGTGAAGGAAAGAATTATAGGAAGTAGTAGAAGAGGAAGAAGAAGAAGAAGTGGAAGAAGTAAAAGAAGAAGAAGAAGTAGAACAAGAAGAAGAAGAAGAAGCAGAATAAGAAGAAGAAGAAGAAGAAGAAGAAGAAGAAAAAGAAGAAGTAGAAGAAGTAGACAAAGGAAGAGAAGAAGAAGAAAAAGAAGAGGAAGAAGAAAGAAGAAAGAAAGAAGAAGATAGAAAGAAGAAGAAAGATGAAGAAAGAAGAAGAGAGAAGAAATAAGAAAGAAGAAGGAAGAATGAAAATGGAAGAAGGAAGAAGGAAAATGGAAGAAGGAAGAAAGAAGAAAGTAGAATGAAAAAGGAAAAAGGATGAAGTAGGAAGGAAGAAGGAAGGAGGATGGAGGAAGGAGGAAGGAGGAAGGAAGTGCAAAAAAGAAAGAACAAAAAAGAAAAAAGAAAGAAGAAAGAGAAGAAGAAGGAGAAGAAGAAGATGAATAAGAAGAATGAATGAATAACAAAAAGAAGAGAAAAAGAAGTGGAATTAAAGACAAAGCAAGAATGAATAAGAAATAAGAAGAAAGAAGTAGAAAGAAGAAGAAAGAAAAAAGAAGAAAGAAGAAAGAAGAAAAAAGAAGTAAGAAGAAGGAAGAAGGAATAAGGAAGAAGGAAGATTGAGGAAAGAAGAAGTAAGAAGGAAGAAGAAAGAAGGAAGAAGGAAGAAGGGAGAAGGAGGAAGGGGGAAGAAAGAAACAAAAAGGTAGATTGAAGAAGTAGGAAGAAAGAAGAAAGGAGAGGGAGAAGGAGAAGGAGAATGAGAATGAGGAGGGGTGGAGGAGAAGGAGAAGAAGAGGGATAAGGAGAAGGAGAAGGACAAGTAGTAGGAGGAGAAGGAATAGGAAGAGGAGGAGAAGGTGAAGGAGATGCAAAAGGAGAAGCAGAAGGAGAAGAAAAAAGAGATCATGGAGAAGGACATGGAGAAGGACATGGAGAAGGAGAAGGAGGAGAACGAGAAGTAGAAGTAGAAGAAAGAGAAGGAGAACGAGAAGGAGAAGAAAAAGAAGTAAAAGAAGAAGAAGAAGAAGAAGAAGAAGAAGAAGAAAAAGAAGAAGAAGAAGAAGAAAAAGAATTGGAAGAAGAATTGGAAGAGGAAGAGGAAGAAGAAGAGGAAGAAAAATATCTAAAAATGAAGAAGTATGATAGAAGTAGGAAGAAGGAAGGTGGAAGAAGGAAGATAGAAGAATAAAGAAGGATGAATGAAGAAGAAGAAGAAGAAGAAGATGAAGAAAAAGAGAAAGAAGAAGAAGAAGTGGAAGAAAGGGAAGAGGAAGAGGAAGAAGAAGAAGAAAAAGGGAGATGGAAGAAGGTAGAAGGAAGAGGGAAGAAGGAAGTAAGAAGGAAGAAGCAAGAAGGAAGAACAAAGAAGGAAGAAGAAATAAGAAAGAAGAAACAAGAAACAAGAAAGAAGAAATAAAAAATAATAAGAAGAAAAAGAAGAACAAAAAAGAGTAGGAGAAGAAGAAGGACAAGGAGGAAATGGAGTAGAGGTGAAGGAGAAGGAGAAGGAGAATGAGAAGAATAAGAAGAAGAAGAAGAAAAAGA